>BMAO01014996.1:0-43977 GCA_019973975.1 Trichonephila clavata
CCTTTAACCACTTACCAGTTTGCCCGAGCGGCGTTCGGTGCAGCGAAAGGGATTTTTCTGATTTGCCCGAGCGCCGCTCGGCAGCATGTTTTTTTACGCCGATCCACTGATTTACCCGGCTTTTCTCATTTTTTTTAGTTTCCATTGCTTCTAATAGATGGCTCTAGTTGTCCAGTAAAGACTGGCTTTCAAAATAAGTGTAAACCTGTTTCATCTGGTTTACTGCTTTACGCGGGAAAAAGTGCAAATTTAGTTTATTGTATCACGCGTTGTGAATACTTTCTTTCCTCCTTTTGTGTTACAATGAGTGATAGTGAGTGGCTTATTACAGAATATAATTCTGATATTGGATCAGATAGTGAATCGGAAATTTCGCTAAATGATTCAGGCAGTTGTGAAAGTTCGTTATCGGACTTCTCTAGGGATGAAGAAACGGAAAGTTCGGATGACCTAACTCAGGTTCGGAACTTTTGCGAAATTGATATCAATAATCCTCTTCCACCACCGCCAAGATTTCCTTTCACAGCGAATCCTGCTATCCATTTGAATATTGATTTAAGTGACGGAACTCTACAGTTTCTTGATATTTTCTTCGATGATAACCTACTTGAAGTGATAGTTACGGAAACCAACAAATATGCAGATCGAAGTATTCGAAACTGTAATCTTCGAAGAAATAGTAGAGCAAAAAAGTGGGAACCAACATCAAAAAACGAAATTCAAGTGTTTTTTGCATTGAATATTTTGCAAGGGATTGTAAAAAAACCTGATATTGAACTATATTGGAGTAGGCGACATTCAACTTCAACGCCATTTTTCTCAAAAATTATGCCTTACCGCGTCGTTTTCACCTAATTCATCGATATTTACATTTTTCCGATGATGCGAAATTTGATGCTGAAACACATGAGTGTCCGAAATTACAAAAACTGTGGCCTGTAATAAAACACTTGAATGCACGTTATCAATAAATCATGACACCTGAAAGAGATGTAACAATAGATGAGAGCTTGATACTCTTCAAAGGACGACTGCACTGGAAGCAATATATACCACTAAAAGAGATCACGATTCGGTATAAAAAGTTTTATGTTATGCGAGTCAAAGTCTGGTTATGTATATCAACTTATTATATACACTGGAAAAGACAACACTTTCGATAATAATTACCAATATTTGTGCAAGTCATCTCAATTGTGATGACACTTATGCAGCTACTATTGAATAAAGGATATTGCCTAACGACAGATAATTATTACACATCTCCAGAACTGGCAGATATCCTTCTTAGCAAACAAACAGATATGTATGGAACACTCAAACTCAACAGGAAAGACGTTCCAAAGGAACTGCAATAAAAAAAAACTAAAAAAAGGTGAAGTCCGTGCTTTCCAAAGAGGAAAAGTGTGTACCATCAAATGGATGGATAAGAAGGTTGTAAGTCTTTTATCTACAATACATAATCCCGAAATGATTGAAGTGCCATCTCACAATGATGAGGTCAGAAAAAAACCACAAGTAGTAATGGAATATAACAATACAATGGGAGGTGTAGACAGACTAGATCAACATCTTACCAATTATCTCATCATAAAGAAGAGAGGAAAAAATACTACAAAAAATATTCTTCCACCTTTTTGATATATCACTGTGGAATGCTTTGATTTGTACGAGAAGCACGGCGGAAAATACTCCATTTGAATTTTAGACTAGATTTAGTTGATCGCTTGATTGAAAGGCATGGAACAGTAAATGAAAGAATAGGACGACCAGGAATTTTGCCCAATCCTTTACGATTGATGGAAAGACACTTTTTAGAAGTGATTCCTGCCACCGAAAAGAAATTGAGACCGATGAGGCAATGCTTTGTGTGTTGCTCAAAACGGAACGAGAGCGGAAAACGGATCAGAAGAGAAACTAGATATTTTTGTCCTGATTGTGATGTTGGACTTTGTTTATCTCCATGCTTTAAAATTTACCATACACAAGCTGATTTTGAAATAAAATGTAAGTATTAAAATATTGCATGCTCTTTCTCTCGCTTCCATTCCTGTAAAATGTTCTTTACAGTTAAGTTTGTTGTTCGGAAAAAAGCCAACTTTAAGTAAAAATGCCATTTTTTCGCTTAATTAAAAATTTAAAATAAATTAATAAATGCAATACTTGTAACAATTTTGACTGTGATTTGAGTTTATACAATCGATTTGAATACAAAATTGTTTATAAAAAAATGTGCTTATTTTTGGACATAATATGGCAGAAAACGAAACTGTTAAGCGGTTAAATGCATTTAATAGAAAGCTGCTAATTTGAAATTACAAACAGACACTTCAATTTTATTTATTTGTATAGATTATTCAATTCCTACTCTATTAGCTCACACTCTTTCTATATTTATCTTGTTCAAATTTTCAATTGTTAATAAAAGGTATTTTAAAGAACTCCATTGAGCTGAAATTTTACGTTCACAATTATTTTAGATGAAAATAAAGTAATTTAATTATAATTAAGGAAAATTATTTGATTAAAACTAATTGTTTAAAGAATTACAAATACAGCCACGTTGGCGTCTTTTTTGACGACTTTTGTTAAAATTTGAAAAATGTTTTTTTTTTACTCATTTTAAAGCGCTTATTTGAGCTGAAATTTTCTATATACTATTGTATTGGGTAACAATACGATAATTTAATTATAAATAATTAAAAATTAATTGACAGAAAAAATTATTTAAATAATTACAGATAGAGCCACTTTGGCTTCATTTTTAGCGACTTGGGTCAAAACTTTAAAATATTTTTTCCCTCACGTTTCAAAGCTGAACAGTTGAACTGAAATTTTATATACACTTTTTGGATGACAATGCAATGCTTTAATGATAATTAATAAAAATTAATTGTCACTTCTAATGTGATTCTATCATATGTATGTACATATTTATATTAATTGTAACTATTTAATAAAAAGGAACTAAAATAATTTTTTTGTTGTTGATGTAAGTAGGAACTGACTAAAATTTTTTTTATTTTACTTGCTTTTAAATTTCGACAACATTGGTTTGCACTAAAAAATGTGCTTTTTGGTAAAAATCCCATAACAAGCTTACACAAGTAACATTTTTTGAATGTTTCTGTATTTGTTTGGTGGAAAAGTTGGAAATGGCACGCATAATTATTTTTTTTATCAAATAAGGGCACTCTTCCCCATACGGTGGGCCACCCCTGACATACACCGAAAACATTAGAGAACACTTCAAAAATGTTTACTGCTTTTTATCCAAATAGAGGAGAAAAAACTTTTTCTATCAAATAAAATAGTTTTCTTCATCCATTTTTCTAAGGGAACTCGAAAATTCTTGTGATTTTCTTCTTGGCAACATTGAATACATAAGCATGTATCAAATTAGAGATAACCCAAGGGAGGCACAGAGCTTACTAAACATGATATAAGAATCACGAATGATAATTAGACATCAATAAGATCCTTTTTGATTGACTATATTTACAGATATAGATAGAAGAAAATGCATTTATTAGGTTCTTGTACTTTTTCTGTATATGTCTGGTATTGATTGGTATGCCTTTTCTAGCGATGGTATACAGCCACATAAATCGTACAACGTAATTCTTCAGTTCACTTCTATTTATGTACATATCTGTCATATATTTACTATAAGCTTATTCCATCTTATTAGGATTTGTATTGTACACTTCGCCAGACATACTATATAGTATTAAAATAACATCGGGGGGGGGATATTGTCAGACATTCTTATTTTTGTATTTCGGGACCTTATTGTAGACGTATACATAGGATGTAATCCGAATAGTTAATCGAATAATTTATTGATTGTTTTGTATAGTTTATATGTGTTTATGTAAAGAGAAAAACGGATAGAAGTCCGGTATTTTAGTAATTATTTTTATAAGGGATTATTTTTAATGAACTCAGTGGCGCAGCACCTCATGTGTGGTAAGGTCTACTTAACCTATCTTACTTTACGCGACCTTAGGCACTGGGGTGCATGTGCTTCGGTTAAGTAGTCCGTCTGACGCGAAACCACCAGTGTTCAGTTCCCAAACAAGCTTGGTACTCATTTATCGACCCATTGAAGGGATAAAAGACTGAGTCTACCTTGCCCAGCTTGGGATTTGAACCCCTTACCTGTGGTATGAAAATGCTATACACTACCACTCAGCCACTGGGTTTCAAAGGATATTGTAGTGTTAAATTCAAAATAAAATTTATATTTTAATAACATTTACAATAGGTGCGAATTCTTTGTTTAAAAAGGAAATTAACGATGCTTGAAACGTTGAAATATGCAAGACCCTGACGTACAGCCTCATTATACATCCTAAATCTAATTTGAGGTCTTCAAAATGAAATCAATAATGTTTATTCTATATTTTGAATAATTTTATGAAATGTAGAGATTAAGTAATAAATAATGCATTTAAATACATACATATACAAAGTGATAGAAAATGTAATCTCGAAAATAAATCCGAAAATAGAAGATTTTTTAAAAAATAACTGGAATGCAGTAAAACACAAAATAATTTCTGACATAATAAAAAGTACACGTTTACAGTGATATAATTTATATTTAACATATGGCGATATTACGTCATCAAAAATAAAAGCTTCAATCTTTGATCATATAACCAAATAAAAAAAACATTTTGTATGAATTGCTGTAGTCCCACGATGAGAGATTTTCTTATTACGTTATTTCTAAAAGTTAAAATGCGACTCTTCCTGAGAAAAAACAAAACCCAGATCCAGAATTTAAAAAAAATATTAGGAAGAAAAAAAAACATTACTTTTACTATTATTATTATTATTGAAATACTGTACATTACCTGTTGGAAGAAAAGGAAGACTTAATTCACATTTAACTTAATTCATTATACGAAATACTTTTGTTTCATTATAAAAAATTCATCATCTACCTCTGCCCAAAATTCAAAGAGCGATTTATTACAAAAATGACTTAATTTCGCCTTTGGATGTGAAATCTATAAATATTCCTTTTTCGGCATTTGAGGGCCCTTCTGAAACATTTTGAAATGGATCCGTAACCCACTCGTAAATTGTTATCAAGTTGTCCTCAGCAAGAAAATCATTTTTTATATTCTTTGCCATCATTGCTAAATGATCTTCAATGGTTTTAAGAATAACTTCTACGTGTTCTTCGGATTTGTAAGTTTTCACACATAACACACAGGGGCTTTTTGATCTCCATTTACTTCAGAAGCGGAAAATCCAAAATTTATGTATTCTTCAGAATATTTCCTTGATTTTATTTTCAAAACCATGCTTGCCTGTGTACTTGTTGATACTTAATTATCGTCGAATGTTCACTTACGACTTTTAAGTGTATCTATAATTTTGTTTTAATCTACCGCCGTAAATACTTAATGTCGTGAATTACAACTAACGCTCAAATTATAAAATATACATTCAAGATAGATTCAGTAGCTATAGAAGTATCGACTCGACTAAAATTGACTGGAATTGTATTCATTATTACATGTTTTGCGCAGGTGTCCGATAGGTTGCCCAGACTCACGCAAACGTTCGCGAGAATGCCAGATGTGATGGATATGATAGAGAGCAACATATTAGACCAGGGTACATAAAACTTTTTTTCTGCCGGGCCGCATACATATGTTAGCTATTTCACGTGGGCCGCAACATGATGATTAATGGGAGGGGGGAGAAATGCTTAAGATCAAGATAACATATAAAATTTAAAATGTGGAAATGGATCAAAATATTATAACTCCTATTTTGCTACTTTTAATTATTATTTTTTATGTTTTTTTTTTTTTATTTTTTATATTTTTGCCGCTGAATTGTTTCTTATACGAAGCATTTAAGACTATTCTTTCACAATTTCTGCATCAGTTAACGGTTTCATATGATAACCAATGATATAAAAAATTTCATAGCGTGCCTTTGTTATCACGGAGACTTTACCACTGACAAATATTTTTTTTTGTTGTTGTAAAGATTATTCAAGAAAGCCTTCTTACCATCTCTTGAAAGAGATTTTCGAGGAAAAGTCTCATTGAATGATTCCTGTTTATTGGTATTTTTTAAATACACTTTCATGACAAATCAAACAATTACTGAACTATGCTTTTTTCACTACAAAATAGTCTGTTTCCCAATCGTCTTGAAACAATCTATTTCCTTCGAATATTCTTAACTTGCATGATATGAAAAATAGTTAAAAACTAGTTCCACTTATAAAATGTTCGGTACTCCAATTTTGTCTATTATCACAAATCAGAAAGAAAAATATCAATTCGTCCCCATACCATATCACCAGCAAAAAGCGATATTGATTTCTCAACAAAGAATTTCCCACCAAATCTTCATAAATAAATAAATGCATTTCTCAGAGCAATGAGTTATGACCGCAGGTTGAGTATCGCTGGACTTGACTATTTTTCTATTGACATTTTTACTTTTAGAAATGGATGATGGAGGAAATAAATCTTTAATTAAATATTTTGCAATGTGTTCCAATTTAAAAATTAGAGAAAGAAAAGCAACATAATAATTATCCTTTTATTTAAGAGTAATTTACTTAAAATATATATTACTTTAAAGTAATATATACATAATTTAATATGTATCTTGTTAATTTGTGCGGTTTATAATTAAGACCGTATTGTAGCTTTAGCATCAAAGTGCATTATTATTGTATTAAGTACATTATTACTGTATAGGGGGCCGATAAAAGTTATGATTGAAAATTGGGCTGCCAGTATTGAACGCTTGAGCAGCACTGCCATTCCACAAAATGACCGGCGACAACTGTACGACTCAAACCTAGTGTGCTTGCATGATGCATTTAAAATCGTAGGGACTAGATCGATTATGAACGATTAATATTTGATATGGCTCCTCTCGCACATGCTTTGACCTGGAAACCATTCATTAAATACAAATGCTACGCGGACAAATTTCTTACCGAAATTGCATTCATCTGAACTAATTACTTGCTGTTGTTGGGATTTCGTTTCTGTTGTGCATATTTTACCATTAAAGTGTGGAAATCTGATAGTTATCAGGCAAATACATAGGTCTTACTTGTGTAAGCTGAAGATTACTTTGATAATCCACACATTTTACATACAAGTTATTCGTTAAAATCAAAATATATTTTTTTTATTCAAAAAACTCTAAAAATCCATTATATTTATTCATTAATAATTGAAAAGCGTAGAACAGCGTTATGCATAAAGTTGTAATTTTATAAGTAATTTAAATATATACTGATAATGGTTGAACTATAAAACAATATGTATTTATTTTTTGATACATAAAAGGTTCAAGGAATCAATAAATGAACACCTTGGATTGCAGGGAATCTATAAACAGTTTAAAGCTATCGTAACAATTAAAAAAATAAAGTTGTAACGAATGGTAATAGAGCGCCCTCTACTGGCCATGTGAACACTTAACCAGTCAGCCTGCCACCTCGGGAAGAAAGGATGTGCCAATGTCCTCCCGCGCAAACCCCTTTGTATTTTTATAGTATTTCCCTGTTTTTATGTATTTGTAACCGTGCTCAATTAGAATGTACCACCAATTAAAATTATTTGAGCTAGCCGCCGGAGTTATTTTTGAGTATCGGTTATAAAAATGGCGCCCAACGTGGGGCCCGAATAATTATTTAATTTTAATATGACTACTAGTCTAACAAAGTTATCTTCAATATTCTGAACTGCTAGTTCATGAAGAAGTTTTAAAAAGTAATTTCTGAAATTGTAGCTACCGGCTACGAAGAAATTTTCGGATTACTAGAAAATTTATATTTCCTACCGGGAAATTAGAAACTTTGGATTGCATTCGTCTTCACGGAGCATCAGCTAAGTTTTCTTTTGTTTTGTTTTGTTTCTGATTCATTTTGATCTTTTATTGAATTTTACTTGTGTTTTTATATTTTATGGAATAACTATATAATAAGCATGATTTATTAGTCATATTTTATTTGAGTAATTCTTTTCCCTAGTAAGGAAATTCTTTTACTTTTGTTCATTTCCTGTGATTTATGACTATTAGTGTACTTGTATGGGGAACTTCTTACCCCCACTTCTGACCTTGAATTTTCACTGCTTGTTGAACGAACGACGTTTTGTTACTAAGGGTCCCCCCCCTTTTCTGTCTCTCACCCCTTGCCTGGTGAAAATCAGACGTTCTTTTTTTTTCTCTTGTTCCTTTTTCTTGGAACTCAGAATACAGCACTCCTGCTTGCTTTGTAAAATTTGTTTATTCTGGATATTTTTCACTTTTTCTGTTGACTCTTTTTTTTTTTTACTTATGACGCCAGAGTGTCCCGGAAATTGATATTTCCTATTTAGTATTATAATTGCATGTGTTTTTTTTATTGAATTTTAGTGTTATGAAATTGTGTTTTATTTCTAACTATATTAAAGAATTTTGTTCATATATAAAATATATGTGAATTAAATGAAAGAAATTATTTTCTTTTTTTGTTAACAAAAAGTATAGTAGAAAAGTATTTTTTTTTTATTTAAAAGATTCATGCATAGGTTTTGTTTTGACTTTGAATTTCATCAGAATTTCTTTTATATGTCAATTATTTTTACTTTCAAAGCTAAATTTTTGCATTCAGTCAAATATCTACAAAACAGTATTTTTGTTCCTTCAAAGGAATAGTTTATATGTTGTTTTGGTTAAGCGCATCAGAATTTCTATTTATTTCAATTTTCATTTTGTTTCGAAGTTTCGATTTTCTATCCTGTCAAACATCTATAATAATATATTTTTTAATAGTATTGTGTTCGAATATCCAATTCTTATCATTTTAGTGATTAGTTGATGCTCAGTTATAAAGGTTAACTATTTTAAAACTAAATTAACTGCATTTAATTTGTGGCTGTCGGATTTTATAATTGACAATTCCCCCCCCCCTCAAAAGTTAAAACAATGGCGTATCTTGCTAAAGCGCGCAAAGAGGACCTAAAAACACTAGCTACAGAATTGGGCCTCGAGGCAGGAGAAATATTGAAAATAATAGATTTTAAAAATTTAATCATTACTTCGAAAGACTACGATGAACAGTTTACTAAAACTCTTCTAGAAACCATTATTAACACGAGGGTTCAGGCAGAGCGTGAGGTGAAGGAGGAAAATGAATACAAACGAAAACAAGACGAACTGAATTTAGAACTAGAACGCATGAAGTTAAGCATGACTGCTACTACTTCAACTAACCCTAGTGCTGCCGCAGAGAAAATAAATATCCAGCACCTCATACCCAGATTTGTGGAAACTTCAGACATTTCCACCTATCTAAAAATATTTGAAAGGCAGTGTGAGCAAGTTAACATAGGGGAAGTCGATTACGTAACACACCTTCTACCAGTGTTACCTATTGATATTTCCAATATTATCTTGCGGGAACCTAAGGAGAAATTAGGAAATTACCAGCACATTAAGCAAGTGCTGCTCCAACGATTCAAGTTGAGTGCTGAATCGTTTCGAATTAAGTTCAGTACTCATCAAAAACAACCCGAAGCTCTGTGGAAGGACTTCGCGTACGAGCTAAACAATTACTTAGAAGAATGGCTACATAGCCTAGAAGTGAAAGACTTTAACTCCCTTAAGGATTTGGTTCTTACCGATCAGCTTAAGAGAAGAGTTTCGAAGGACGTTAAAGAACATTTCGTGGATATCTGGGGAGATATTAAAAGCTCATCTGAGCTAGTACAAAAATTAGACGATTATGAAATTGCTCGAGGTAAGACGTCGAAACATAAAGTTTTACCAGACGTAAGAAGAACTTCTTTCCCCTCAAAAACAAATAAACAAAGTAGTATAAGAACGGGGGATAAGGCAAAGGAAGCACCAAGAAAACCATTTGGAGGGCATTCGCAATTTGAAAGCCGAACTCCTCTGTCCTGCTATGGATGTGGAAAGTCCGGTTACATCAAGTCAAAATGCCCTGACTGTAATCCTTCAAAGGGTGATCCTGCTCACTTTGGAATTCTGCGAGTTAACAGTCTCTCTCCTTCCAACAGAAATGCTGTACTCAAGATCAGCATAAATGTGGAGTTACAGGAACTGCATTTGCGGACAGTGGTGCTAGTCATTCGTTAGCAGGAGAAACTCTTTACAATATCCTTCTGCAACAAGGAGCTGCTTTTGAGAAGACAGCAATATCCCTATCCCTTGCTGATGGAATCGTTATTCGGAAAGAAGTTCTACGTACATTTCAAACCGTCCTTCTGGAAGGCAGAAAGTTTAAAACCTCCTTTATTATTTTGCCTGAAGCCAAAAACAACCCCACTCTACTTGGAGTTGACTTTCTCAAAAATGCTGGAATAGTACTAAATTTCAGAAAGAACTGTTGGACTTTTTGTGACGATTCCCGAAAATCGTACAATTTCGTAACGCCTTACCAGAGTACATCTGTTAATGTACTTCCTGTGGCGATAAAAAACTGTCAATTACGGGAAGATGAAGGACAAGAACTCCCTGGTTCTCAGCGTGTGGAACTTGATAGCTTGCTTAAAAATCATCACTCTATCTTCGAAGTAGGGGGAGAAGCTACTCCATTTATCGAACATAGCATCAACACTGAAAACAACCCACCAATTTCAGTGCCTCCCTACCGAATGAATCCAGCCAGGAAGAAGCTGTTGAAGAAAGAGCTAGATTCTCTGCTGCAACAAGGCATCGTAGTAGAATGTGAATCTACGCACGCCTCTCCCGTTGTTTTGATTCCAAAATCAAGAATTGAAGAGAAACAAGATCAGCGAAAGGCCTTCTATGATAAAAGACGTCATGGTTCCTTGTATCATCCAGGTGATAATGTCTGGGTAACCCTTCACCCCCTTAGCAATGCTGCCCAGAAGAAGACTGCTAAATTCATGCCTAAAAGAGATGGGCCTTATGTTATTGTGACTCAACGCTCTCCGACAACTTATGAAGTGGCAAATCCAAACAACAAACATGAGGTTCTGGGACCTTATCATTCATCTGCTCTTCGTCCATGCATAGACAAGGAAGCCACTCCAGTGATGCCTCTCAGAAAAAGGGGAAGACCCAAGAAAGACAACTCTGCTGGTTCCTCATCGAGGACGATACCTAGGAACCAGAGGGGGAGTGTAACGAATGGTAATAGAGCGCCCTCTACTGGCCATGTGAACACTTAACCAGTCAGCCTGCCACCTCGGGGAAGAAAGGATGTGCCAATGTCCTCCCGCGCAAACCCCTTTTTATTTTTATAGTATTTCCCTGTTTTTATGTATTGTAACCGTGCTCAATTAGAATGTACCACCAATTAAAATTATTTGAGCTAGCCGCCGGAGTTATTTTTGAGTATCGGTTATAAAGTATATATATACTTTCTTGCTAGTGTAGTCTAAAGATCTGTAACTCTTTGATTTACGTAGCAACTGTTAAGATTACGGATGACACTATTTCAACAACGGCGTTGTGCAAGTGTATCCTTGGGAATGCTGGGAGGTATGACGAGAGAGAGAGAGAGGAGCGATAGTGAGAGAGTTCGAGTGAAGTTTGCGAGATATTATGAGGTGGGAGATATAGTTAGTAATGAACAAGCTTGAGTAGTTAGTAGTTGTGAATAAAGTTTATTATTTGTTATTAGAGATATAGATTTAAGAACATTTCGAGTTGCGTTTTTTCTTTCTGAATCCTTGTCCACAATACCCAGGAATGTTTAAAGGCTATTTAACATAATTATATTTACTCTCATTATATTTCTCTATCATTAAAAATATCAATTTGCGTACACTTGCTTCAGATAAAAATAAGCTTTTACGCTCTAACATTCCAGAATATGTTACACCTATACAGGTAACTTTCCTAAAATGTGATATAAACATTTCTTTATTATATGAAAGAAATCAAGTTAACCGCGGGTTAAATAATATGTACCTTTTAAAATCTGTACACCAGAGCCAATCTTTTCACTATAAAATTAATTGAAACAATGATAGCTTTTTCGCTCACTTCAATTAATGGGTATACTTCAAAAACATCTCATATATATATATATATATATATATATATATAATAAACAAATTTAACTGATATGTAATATGAAAACAATCGCAGTGTATTCAAAGCATCGCATCAAAGTATGAAAGATAAAGCAAGGAAGTACCATAAAAAGCCTATTTCAGAGTATATATTTAAAAAAATATTCATAAACTATTTCCATTCAACATCACATAAAAATACTCTTAGCAATGACTTCTTCTTATGAAAGCCCTAAAATATTAATAACATACCTCAAATAACTGATTAATGTTTTATGTAAAATACACATGAATGAACACTTCTGAGAGTAATGATATTAATATACATAACATACATCCTACATTACGGGTAATAACGAGGGATTTTTTTTATAAATATTGAAACACAATTAAGAATGGCAAATATGAATTATTGTACATATAATAGTCTTTTCTCTTTCGAGAAGTGTTACATGACAGTTTTAAAAATAGCTGGATTTAATATATAATACCTAAACATGAACTGAATTTTAAATTACCCAAAAGATTGGAGTTTGTTAAGGAAAAAGATCTTAAAGCATAAAAAATACTTACACACACACACACACACACACACACACACACACACACACACACACACACACACACACACACACACACACCACACACACACATATATATATATATATATATTCAAACAGAAATTCAGAGTCCTAAGCGTAACTAATACTTTTACATCATCATAATTTGAAACGATATGTTTTGCATAATTTTCATCAGGTTTTAATTTATAAAGTCTAATGAGGGATGATCAGTTAGCATATGTGAGAAAAAGGAAAGTGTTCATTGACAAGTGTGAGAGAGCTTACAGCGCCAATTACCTACCGTCGTCAAGATATTGCTAGAGAACGATTACTGAATACTATTATTATAGTTTTAATGTAACAAAAAAAGTGCTTAAATATTGCTTTATTAAAATTTTTTAACAAAGCTGTTTTATTTTACATTCAGTTTTATTTAAGAAATTGCCTTACATTCCAATGTTACACCAAAAATATGTCTATTGCTATTTTAAAAACTGGATATAAAAGATATTTTTAGTTAATTCATAATAATATACAGTCAGAGGTCTATGTAATAAAACCACTAAATCCCGAACAAAATGTTCGTTGTATGGAAAATTCATTATATAGAAGTTCATCTTTTATATTTATTTATAAACCACATGAAACAAATTTTAAACACTATATATTAAAAAGGTAATCATTCACACATTTTTGTAAATTAATAATGTTTATTTTATATATCTTACCTATCAAAAAGAAAGAAAAAAAATGTAAGGGAAGTTTCTTGACACTTTTTTTATTCACTTCCTGAAGAAATAACTATTTTCTTTGATGCTCAACCACTAACGCTTTGACATTTTTGTGCGACAAGAAACGAAGTTACCAGTACGACTCATCAACACTACAAATGAACGGATGCTAGTTCAAGGACACGGAGACACGAAACAACTTCATTAAGAATGAAAGGGGATATCGAAGATGTTTCCAGTGAACTGGATGATGAGGGTTAAATGATACCCTTTTTGGATGAAACGCCCGGCAATCTGTTGTTCTCAGTGAGCTAGGTACCTAATAAAACCAGTTCAAGATTTATGATCACCATAAAATGAGTTAAAAGAAAAAACTTGAAATGTGTCAAGAAATACTATAAAAAAGGGAAAAAACAAAATTGAATCATAAGAGAAAAAGCTTGTTACATAGAAAATGCTCTTTGCTATTGTGAGGTTGTTTTAAGAAAAGAAATCGTGAAATATTCTTGGTTCTAAAGGAAACAGTTCACTTTGTAGAAACATTCGCATTATAGAGGTTCGTAATATGAAGGCTTGACTGTATTTATATTTTCGATTTTGTATCCGTCTAAAAATGTGTTAGATATTTCTCCTAAAACAGTATCCAATATAAAAAAAAATATTCTTGCATGTGGTATAAAATGAATATAAATATTAAAAAGCTAAATTTACTGCAAGCGATTATTTTTTAAATTAAAAATTCATTATAATTTAGAGAATAAGTTTTAAAGAAATTGAATTTAATCAGATTACATATATAAAAACATGTTCCTCTGTAAGTAGTGCCCCAAAATGGCGGTGGTAAATATTATTTGGTATTTTTTACTGTTTAGATCAATTTATTTTTTTCACTGCATGTGCGCTGATTTTTATCAATAATTTCGTCTGCACTCACCCCTTAAGTCGGGTTGTTGTCGCAATTATTCTTCCTTAGAAGAGGATGAACACAGATTTTGTTATCTGATAGCGAATCGATTATATATAGCTCATTTATTTTTTTCCACTTTTTTTTTTCATTTGCTGTCTTCTTTCTCTCGGCAATGTCATCTTTTATACTCCTGCTTCACTTTAAATAGTAAAACAAAAAGAGTTTTTTTTATATTAAAAAAATGTAATTTTTTTTTATTTTTACAAAATTGACCGTTTTAACCTTCAAAGTTAATGCAAAGGACATCAAAATGATAATACCCATGTTTTAAGTTTGTAAATTTTAATGATTACGTTATATATTCGAATTAAAAGTGGAGCCAATAGAAAAATAGGTTGTAAATGCCTATTAAATTATTGAAAACGTAATGTTCTCCTTAAATTGAAACTATAAGTACAACCGTGCTTACTAGGTAAATTTCATTTCCGATTTAGTTCTAACCTGAATGTCAAAGGTAAGCAAAGTTTTGTCGAACTTGAAGCCATTTTCCTGTCTTTCTAATGCAAACAAACTTGAAGGTAAACATTTATTGTCAAAATATTATTTAGATTTATATGAATAAAACCTTTTATTTATATTATTCCATGAGGAGTAATGTTTAAGTCACCATAAGTGAACCCCCCCCCTTTTTTTACGATCTTGAATGATTCCATAATAAAAACAGCATATGATTTAACAATGATTTAAATAATGTCGTACGTTTTGACCACTTAAGAATAATCCAACTTAATACTCATTAAGTTCCAAATAACTCTTAGAAAACAAATATTAATGCAGAAGTTATTCCACAAAATATATAAAAGATCTTCAGAAAAGCTAGTAAACGCGCACTGTATTTTAATAAATGATATGAGTATAATTTTCAAAATTTTTAATCTAAGATACATTTGAGGTTTGATTAATATATTTCGTTCGATTATTTCAGAATTTTAATAGTCAAGCGCAAACACAAAAAAGGATTAAAAAAATAAATGTTATTATTCTGTTAAATAATGTGTTTATTAAGTAAGTCTATTAAGTAAGTTACAAAACATGTTCAGAATAAAAAAAAGTGTCCTTGTTAAAATTTTTTCAAAATCCGTAACCGATAAATCTAAAGTTGAACCTATAGAAGTTATTATAAGATGATATGCATCTATATTACCTTAGCACGGCATAATAATCGACATTACCACTGTTTCCATTTTTGGCGACAAGCTGCAGACCTTGGCAGGAGTGTTTATTTGATGCACCGACCGACCGGTCCGCAGCTAAGCTGGGCATACGATAAACGACTAGGACGAAAATAATTCCTTTTCGTTAAGGGCTTTCATTCTTATCATTTGTAGTTTTGTGACTTTCAGAACGATGTGCTGCTGCATACCCCCTTCCTAGAGAAGTAAGTTGTACTTTCCGATTACTTTTTGAACGATTCTTAGAAAAGGTTCATTTTCCAGCCAATTACTACAGTTGGTATACATCTCCAGAATGATTTTGAGAGTTGTTGGAACGTTTTTCCCTTTGACGTAGAGGGCAATCTCTTGTTGCGATGGTAGGTCTAGATGACGTATACACTGTTACCGTTTTGATCACTAGTCGTGGTTATTTGAGAAAGTCTTAGTCAGACTCTCTATGGAATGAATCCATGGTCAACAAGTATTGTTAGGGGTTGTGCTGCCATCTAGTGTTCGATTCCTGTGTCACGCAAATCACGGAAGGGAGGATGGCCTATGGTGACTTTGAGAGCTGCTTGGGGGCTGTGCGATTTGAATTGGCTACCCGAGTCACCATTTCGGTGGCAAACTGTTGACATTGGCAGGAGTGTTTATTTGATCCTTCGACCTACCGGTCCACCGGTCCGCTGTGTATGCCTTAGACGACTTGAAAAAAAGTAATCCCTATACAGGCCAGTCGTTAAGGACTTTTATTCTTGTTCTTTGTAATTTTGCGACTTGTAGAAGGAGGCGTGGTGCACTTCCTTCAATATTTCCTCTCAAACCTCTATTTCCCTTTATAGAGTAATTTCTTGTTTATTAACGTTCAACTTAGGAGAATGGTCGTGAGACATTGGTCGGCATTATCGAGGAGCGAGTTCGAGTCCTACTGCCTCTGGACACCCACAATGCAGAGGAACTGATGTGTAAAAAATCTGTTATGACTCAAAGTCCTTACGTTGGTATGTTGTGAAAGCTAGGAGAGTTGGTTGAATAATCAGGCATTGCTCTATCATTCAACTGTGGTTCAGATTTTCGGGATGCAATGTTAATAGCCCTTGCGTTGCTTTAGAATGCAACGTTACTACATATTCATTTAACAACTACAAGGTCACTTTCCGAAACAACACTAGGAGCATAGACAACGGACTCTGTAACTTTTAACCATGTTCAAGTAATGAGGATGACCCATTGCACTGAATGTCAAGTGTTGTCTGTCAGGATTTTGCACCTCTATATCACATAAAGTTTTTTCATTAACAAGTTGTTCTACACGAGGGGTCTTAAGTGATATCAAGATTCAATCATTGACTCAATTCCATCAATGCTGACCATGGATATGTGAGCCTGACCACATGACAGCTGTGGCCACAAGTATAATAGAAATTAAGGTATAAGATAAAAATCGAATAATCAATAAATAAAAATAGTTATTAATTACTCAAATAAATGCGTTACTATTATTGGACATTGAAAAATCTGACTTTATTAAAAAAAAAGAAGTAAAAAAGAAAAAAGAAATTTTTTTTTTCTCAAGGGCTGCTGCTGAAGAAATTTAATCACATTGAAACAAGTTTTCACCACCTGGATTTCCGAATCACGAAACATGAGATAATTTTGATCTTTTATTTACTTAAGTGTCCAAGTAGCCTGGATTATTTAATATTATTTATTGTTTGATGCTTGATAGAATCAAGCACTAAAACAGTTTTTCTAATATTTATTTTGGTTTTTTATTTCTTAGTTATGATATTCTCATTTGAAATATGACAGATCTCAGTTGTTTTCAAAGAATAAAAATTGTTTGTAATTATTTAAGTCTCCTTTATTTCTTTTGTTACACCACTTATTATCTTATTTTTTTTTATCTCTGTTTAATCTATCCTGAACAACTGTCATACTTAACCATGCGTTCAATGGTTTTGCCAGTTGTGTTACATAAATTATCATGACAGCCGCATTTTCTTCTATTTTTCACATATAATGACAATTTCGATGCTTTTAACCAATCTATTAATCTTGGTGTTATAAGGAGTCTTTATATTTTTACCGATATATCATTTATTATTGTACATTTGTCACGCTTCACAATACATTTCTAGGGAAAAATTAATGACAACCGCGTAGTTTTCTGAATGATTAACGTTTGGATAAATAGTTAAAAGCTAGGAACAAGTGCTGTTTAATAATTAAACTTAGTTAAAAATAACTATACGAATGCACAATAATTAATTATATAAATTGCTCAAAACTTCTAAAAAATGTGTGAAATTTCCTTGGTTACTTAATTAAAATTAAGAAAAATTTTCCTTGCTTCTGCTGTGACAAATTAACATGCAAATAATTTCATTTTTAACTAAAAATAATCATTCGCTGAGAAATTGTTATTTTGTTTTCAACCTCTAATTATCTTAGAGAACACAAATTAAATTTAACTCTTCAGATATAGGAGGGCAGTTTCCTTTTCGGGAAACTTCAAAAACCTTACTTTCACTTAACGACTACTGCACATTTTAAAAACTTTCGACACATTAACTTCTAATAAATGTTCCCTTCCACAAAACCACTCATTTGTATCTTTCCAGTACTCTAAACCTTTCGAAATCCAGCTAATTTTGCACCGACTGGAAAGCTACACACATTTCTCAATTTCGTCTGACTGTATCTGCATTCCAAATTTGTTTTACGATTTGTTAGAAGCATATTTCTAACCGTTTTAATGATTTTCAGAACCATCAGGAAACAGACTAACTCTTCACTCCTTCACCAAAGGCAAAGCTAATTAGGACTACTAACTTCCCTCGGTTGCCGCTGAAACAATGCCAACCCCCACCACTTCCGGTTTTCTCTCCAATTATTTTTAATTTAAGCATCCTCTTTGAGAAACGTGCATAATTGGAAGCCTCTTGGCAACCGAACTCGTACGGAGGGAGATCGCTGGTTGAAGAGAAGTTCCCAAATTTTATGCGAAGGTGGTGACGTTCCAAATTGTGAGAACTGACGAAAGAGTATATTTATGAATGTTTGTATGGATGTCGGCTTATATTTCGAGAAATTCTAGGGATGCTCTAGAAATGGGGGAGTAGTTGAAGTGCGAGTGTTTAGAAGCAGAAGATGCATGTGGCGTTTTAGATATCCATACAAACAAACGCACAGAGAGCGATACAATGTTGATAAACGTGATTTTAGTTGAGATGAAAATGAAGTTTAGAGTATGAATAAGGTAAATTCAGATTTTAACAATTACAAACTTATTTTATGAGCGGACTTCATATCTATTTTTACCCCGTTTGTTAAGTTGACATGATCGTGAGCTCGTGATTGTTATAGTTGTTACAATTAAAGTATGAATTAAAATCTGCCACTAAAGATCTGCTAGGGAGAAATGACGTTACTAAGTCAAGGCTCATATCCCTTACATCGTCCTGGGTAGGAAATTTGGAGGGTAAGGTGAAAAAGTAGGTGTTGTCATTTTCACTTGATTGTTGAACCAACAGTCATCTTAAATACATGAAATAGTTTTGATTCCATTGAATTTTTACATATCTTTTTAAATCTAATCCATTGAATATATTTGAAAGTATTCGAGATTAAAAGGATAGTAAGTTTTAAGCTCTGGAATGCATTTCCCTCTCATTTTGAATATTTACGTCTGTTGTAATGAATTTTAGATGCATTTTACAAATTTTACTTAAAAAAAAATATTTAGTTTTCTTGGAAATTAGAGAATATTGTAGTTAGATAGAAATCTCATTTATTTAAAACATTTTCGAGTACAATTTACTGAATTTAAATAAATGCAATAAACTTCATTTGAAATTATATGAGAATAATGTTATGCTTCAAAATTGCTGAAGTATATTAATGTGGATTTAATGCCCTAAAAATAACGGATATAGTTTATTAGAGTAATTGTGATATTAAAATAAAAAATAACAATACAAAACATAAGTGTTCATGTAACAGAATTAATCAAAAAATTAAAAGTTTAATTCTAACAATGTCCTTACAACGTTCTACTTCAATATCGCAATATAAGGGTCATAATTTGTGACTTTCAATTTGACTCATGATTATGAATTATTAAACAACTTCTTTCTCATCTTACAATTTATTATATGAGAAAAATTTGTTCATATATATATGTTACCGGCAAAGTATAAAATCCGGCATTCTATACAATGCCTAAATCTAGCCTGCAATGTATGAAATTATTTCTATTTCACACATTGCCTAGGCATTCTATAGAATGCCTAATGAGAAACTGACAAAGAATGAAACACATCTCAGATTCATTTCGAATATTGTCAATTGGCTAGACAAAACTTTTAAAGCGTGTCTCAGGCTCAGAATCTGTTAGTTGCACAATGCTGTTTGACCGAAATGTCAAAATATACTCAATTTTACTTAAACTTATTCAATAAAAAATTGTTTTTTTCCTGTGTTACCTAAAAATGGAGGAGCAAGCTATAATGTTGGATAACGAGTCATGGTCTATAGCAGGGATCGGAAACCTATGTCACACGTGCCACATGTGGCACGTGGTACAATTCTCAGTGGCACTTTGCACTACTCAACAAATTTGTAAATTTTTTAATTGTTTCAAAAATGATCTATTGTGTGGTTCGCTGAATCATACTGGTAGATTGATTTGACACGCGACAGCTAAAGAGTTGCCGACCCATTGTCCATAGACATAAAACAACTATTCAACGGCTACTTGCCCAAAATTCGAGTTGATGCGCCAAGCAAAAAAAAAAAAAAAAAAAAAAAAAAAAAAAAAAAAAAAAAAAAACGGTGGGGGGGGGGGTTCTTAACTGAAATTACTTACTAGAAATTAATAAGTGATATAAAAAATGCTAAAATGACTACCAAGAAGAAACCCAGGGACTATTGGTTGCTGAATAGCTATGATGTGATGTTTGCGGAAAATAAAAGTAAACTCATTTAAACTGTTAAAGAAGGCGTCAGTACCATAAAACAGTGGTCCCCAACCCTTGTTCCGTGGATCAAAGGGTATCAGGCAACTCAAGGAGCATTAAATTTTATCCATTATATTTACTGAGGTGTATTTTTCTCATGTTTGTGCGATTTTCCATGGAAATCACTTTATACTTCATGTAAAATCATTTTGTAATTATTTTTTGGTGCAACTGAACTTTACTTTGAAGGTATGTTTAAATACATTTAAATTATATAAAATCAAACAATTTAAAATATAAATAATTAACGTCCCACCCTCAGCGGGCCGCCGTAAAATTATCAAACATTGACCGATCTGGATCAGAAAACTGTTGGGAAGAACTGCTATACAGTATTATAAGTCACGGATTCTTTTTTCCCTCAATGGGACTGCAGATTGGTATTTTTACCATTTTCAGACCAAGTACATTCACCAGGGGCTGGGATCCTTTTTTAGTGCGGTACCATATAGGCGATACCAATTGCCGCCATTAATTTTAATGCCAAGTTTGACGATGTGAACTTGTTCTAGGAATTTAATTTGCCAAGAGCAAAATTAAATTCCGGATTTTGGGGATGTGATAGAACTCTGACAGAACTTTCATCCAAATACAAAAATGTTACACGTTATGATATTGAACTGTACATCCAACTACGTGAAACTTTCCAGAAAAAAACAGAAAATTATTTTTAAAAAAAAGGTAATGTAGTACAAAACTTTGATTTTTTTCCCGAATGCCAATATATTGGCACCAGTAATGAGTGTGAAATAGGATGGTTTCAATCAGCTTGGAACTCCTGAAGGAATTTTAATACAAGAATATGCAAAATCACAATTAAACAATAATTTTTTTAATGGCAGTCTCATTATTTTGTCAGAATAACATTTGTACTTTTAGAAATATAAGTCATTGATATAATTTCCTTATCATGACCTTTTTTCATACTTTGCCTAAATAGCTTTAGGTATTCTACAGAATGCCTAGGCATTCTATACAATGCCTAGACAAAGTATGTAATAAATCTCATATTTCATACTTTGCCTAAAAACTTCCGGCACTGTATATAATGCCAGCATAAAAATAATAGAGTTAAATATCTAAAAAATAGAGATAAACATATAAAAAAATCGATTTAAATATAAAACTGTGGATGCTGCACTATTTTAAACATTGCTGACTTAGAACAGCTAATATATAAAATAATTTATATAAAAGTGGGGTTGAACATGTTTTGTGGCCAGCCTACTTTCCACCTTTTTGTTAATAATACTGAGCAAAAACCTATTGAAAATAATGGATAGAATATCTAAATCCATTACAAGAAAAAGGTAACTTACCTAAAAATTTCATTTAAAAATGCAGAGCCAGCGCTAAATCTGAGTACAATAGACAAGTTTTTGCCAGATTCTGGACCCATAATATATATATATATATATATATATATATATAAATTTTTATCCGTATTTTTAAAGCTAATTAAGATTAATAGTAATCCAGTTAAAACTAATTACTTGGATGTATCATTGTGTATTAAGGACTATAGATTACATAGCAATATTTATGATAAAAGAGATGATTTTAATTTTAGCATTCTTAAAGTGCCTTACTGGAATTACAACATTTCTATATCAATTTATAGAAAGATTATTTTCAATTATATTTATCGTAACAACGTATTAGTTAGTGATAAATTTAATATATATTTAAATCTTAATAACTTTATTAAATATTGTATGGAACAAAGTTACCATCCTAAATTTATAAAAAATTACCTAACAGTTAAATAAAAAAAAATATTAGTTGTACAGTTTATAGATAGATGGCGCCTCCAGCTAAGTAAATTAACAATATTATATTTTCTTAAAAATTAATTGTTTATGTCTGGGTGGTACTTTTATTTTCTATAAATTAAAAAAAATATGTATAGAGTTTTGAAATGTGTATATATAGTATTAATGCTAATTTATCAAAACTTAATAATTTTATGCGATACTATCATTGTCCATAGCCGGGGAATATGATTCACGTGGTAAGTCTTTATCTAATAGTTTAACTTTGATTTTTTAAATATTTTAGTAATTATTACATGATATAATATTATCGTTTTACATTAATAGATTATGGTTTTATCTATAATGATAGTTAAACTTCTCTAGAAATTCATTGCTTTCCCTATGGCCCAGAGTATTGGCAAATTCAGGTGAAGGTTGGCTGGCCGAAAAACATTGTTTAAACCTGCATTCCTGATTCCTAAGGCTAGGAGTTTGCTATAGTATTTCTGTGGCTAAATCTATTCTATCATGACTATAGTTATCTTAGGTATCTAACTATTTTTTGTATATTTATATATATATATATATATATATATAATGTAGAACTGAAAGTGGTACCTGGTATTTGGTTTGAGGTTGTCTTTATACACTTGACGTACTGCATACTTAGTACCACTATGACATTTACGCGACATAACACACATAAGTATTCCCCCCCCCTTGATAAAGGGGCTGTGGATTGGTAATTAGCATTGAAGAGCTAGTACATTCCCCGGGAAATGGTATCAATTTTCAGTTTGGCACCATGTAGGTGGATGCCAATTGCAACAATGTAATTTTTGCGTCCATCTTTCTCAGAAGGAAGGCACCTGAGCTCTGGCGATGCGAAATTGACTAGGAATTTAATTTTTGCGGAGAGCATTCAAGCGAAACAGACACTGTAAGGATCTTCAACATACCGCATAATCTTATAGTATGGATGCTGTCAATTTTTTAATACCCACATGTATATCACATATCTTTTTGTTGCAGGAATCCTAAGGAATTCATCCAAGAACCTCAAAAACCGCGAAAATCGCAAAAGAAAAACTATTTTCTTTTAGTCACTATTGTATTCAATATGCTGGTAGGCTTGAGCACAACGATCCCACTGATGAACAAACCGCAGGGTTCCTTGTTCCCAGAATTCCTGTGGATGTGACGAGACCCAGTCCTTCACAGTGTCCTTGAGTACGTCGTCCGAGTTGAAGCGCTTTCCTTTCAGGTGTTTCTTCAGTGGACCAAACACATGAAAATCGCAGGGTGACATGTCCGGACTGTAGGACGGATGGTGCAACGTCTCCCATTGGAACTTGTCCAGTTCCATTTGTGTGACTCTGCAGACGTGTGGACGCGCGTTATCATGGAGCAGAACCACACCCTCCGTGAGCAGCCCCGGTCTTTTGTTCTTGATGGACCTGCGTAGGCGTCGGAGTGTCTCACAGTACACATCGGAGTTAATGCTTTTTCTGTGCTCGCATCATTTGGACGCCGCTTTTTATGAGGCTTTGCTCTCTCCTGAGCATGCGGGCACCCGCGCATGATCCGATCCCAGTCAGAGTCTCCAATGGCATCCCGAGATGTCTCGCTACATTCTCCCTTGCGAATATGCAAATATTTAACTGTTTCATTTTTATGTCGTTTCGTACCTTTTCATTTGATTACCCCTTGTATTATTTTTTTTCAAAATAAAAGGAGAAAAAACTAATAACGGGACATAAAAGTTGAAAATAACCTAAAGCTCATGATGTGTATTAAACTTTATTCTATTTTCGACTGAAATCATTCTCGATATTCGTGTACCAGCATGATTAATATCGAACAAGAGAAAAAAATCGTTTTGATAGCTATTTCTATTAGTCTGATTCGCACCCTATATGAAGCATAAAATAAAATAGTATATGAATTCTAGACCAGTGTTTCTCAACCTCTTTATCAACACGGACTGGTCTACATCTGATAGTTGTACCGTGGCCCAATTTGTGTGTGTTTGGGCGGTTAATGTTTTATATCTTAAATTGTTTTGATTTGATAATTTTAAATTTATTGTATTTAAACATTTATTCAGAATAAAATACAGTTTTTCCAAAAATTGAATATAAAGTGAGATTTAACATGGACTATAGAGTGATTTCCATAGAAAATCACACAAATTGGAGTGAAATGCACCACAGTAAATACAATAGAAATATTTTAATGTTCATTGGACGGACCGATACCTTTTGATCCATGGACCTGTCCGCGACCCGGAGGTTGGGAACCACTATTCTAGATCTAAACACTTAAATTGCAGCTGTTTTTAATCCTTTAAAAAAAACATTTGTAATGAAATTAGATTCAAGCTCTATACTTAACATCATACAAGAGAGGATTTTTTCATTCAATTTATTTTCAATCCAAATTATGCATGTTAATAGAATAACCCTACTTTTGTTTATTATACTTCAGCAGCAAAACGTTTGCTTAGCCTAATTTTGATTCATTTCTAAAATATTTTTTCCCTCTTCATCAGCGCCCAAGCCTTCAATGGGGAAAAAGGCAAGTTACACTTTTTTTTTCACATTGCAGTGATGAGCGAACGCTTCTTTTTACAAGTATTACGCAATCGTTTTGATTTGAATTGAATATTTAATGAGTTACATTTAAGCAAAGGATTTTTAATTTATGCATACAACACACTAATTAGATGCAAGCTGATTGAACGGAATCGTTTTTTGGCAGAAAGTAAGAAACAGTCTTTAAATAAAAAAACATAAGTACATGAGCTAATAGAGGAGAGACTGAGAAACTCATAATTTTGTAGAGTGCTACTGAGAATTGATCCGCGTGCCACATCTGGCACGTGTGCCATAGATTGCTGACTCCTGATATAGACTGTCTCTGAGCAAATCATTATACATTTAACCCTGCTAATCTGCTTTTATTTACTCCACGTATGTATAGCGTCTGGATCAATATGATCCGATTCAGGAAACTAACATTTCTTGAAGTAAATGACAGGCGTCATTTAAGAAGTTTGTTAAGCAATAGTAATGTCAGTTTTAAAATAGAAATAATATAAAGTAACTATATAATAATATAAAGCAACTATAAAAATAGCAGAAAAATGTTCGAAATTGAAACTTACTTTTGGTTACAATTTAAACTGTGACATCTTACATGCGATTTCCAAATGTGAATCTTACAATTGTAGCGTAACATATTAGTTTTGTAGTCAATGCTTGATGAACAGAACTTAAGATATCCGAACACGTTCGGAGTACTTTTTAACAAAATAGCATACTAAAACATTATAAATGCTCTTTTAGGACTCAATCCCAATAAATATTACTATTTAACGATTAAAATTTAAAATAAACTACCTGAATTTTACAGAAATCACAATTATAAGTGAAATTTTAGCAATACTTTTTGAAAAACTTCAAAGCAGTTAGAGAAAAAAGTAATAAACATATATTGAAAAGTATTACTAAAACAAATTAGATGAATTTATCTAGAAAATGTACTAAAATTTTAATTTTTTATTAAAATTTGAAAATTTTAGAGCTGAGTGAGTAAACATTATAAGAAATGTTACATTTTTTATGAGTGAGTGAGTGAGTGATTTTAGGGTTTATTGGCGCAAGAGCCGATTTCGGCTATACTGCGCCAAACATTTTTATTAATATCTGTGGTCTAGACGGGAAGAGAAAGAAAGAATAAATTGAATGACAAGAAAGAGGGTCGAAAATAGAGAAGGATCACTAGGGTATCCCGGGATCGTGAAGCCCGTGTTTACCAAAGACAGTAAACCCCGTGGGAAAAGGAAAAGATCACTAGGGCACCTCGGGATTGTGACACCCGTACTCACCTAAAGAAAGTGAGCCCCCAGAGGGGTACATTTTTTATGAGACCATTAATTAAAAAAACAAGGCATAACTCAAAAGGTATTCATAGAATAAGAAATATTTTAGTACAATCTCTAGAAAACATAAATATCAGGTTCAAAAAGTTTTATAGAAATACATTCATAATATTTTGAGTTATAAGACTCGCCATGATAAATTTTGTAAATGCTTCTGGTAGATCAAAAACCCACTTCCAGTTTTTCTATATTTATAAAATTGATTGTAACTTGGCCTCTAGGTAGTGTAGAAACAAAACAAAGTATGTTTCGTAAATTCAAAAGATAGCTCTATTCAATAAAATAAAAAAACAAAAATATCTGTCTTGACTGAATTTGGTCATTTTCAACGTGTTTGTGGATACCTTAAACTTTGCAAATTTGAGACAATGAAGTATTACTAGCAGATCCCAATGGTACGTTTTTCCATTTAATCTGTATTCATTTCACTATTTTTACTGAATTCTCACTTTTTTGGTAGGTGTGACTTTACTTCAAAGTTGGAAAATAGGAGTGATTTCTCTAGTTCTTTCAAAAATAGCATTCACTTAGTCAATTTATTTTCATTTATTCACTATGCATTGATGTCTTTAGAACAAACGCATTGTACGCAGAAGTATCACAAAAGCATGTTATATAATACTATCATGAGACAGTTTTTTTTTGCATGTGTTTAAAAGTTGATCAAGAATGTTCACAAGTCCTTTAGTTGAACTATATTCTTCGATAATTAATGGGTTTTTTTATCACGCATGTTGCTAACTTCATTGGCATGATGCAAAGTGCTCATAAGAATAGCATTCTTGTTCTTTTTCAGATGAAGCTCACAACTATGTTGTCTTCTGTAAAATAAAATAAGGAAATGTGAATTTCTTTGTTTGGCATTTCTTCAGGAATTTTTGATTTATTTTTTCGAATGGTGCCAAGTATAGTCATTTTTCGTTTTATAAGTTGTCCTAACTTGTAAGATGTGAAAAATTATCACATTTATTATTGTGTCCCGAAAACCCATAAGTAAGATCTAACCTCTCGCGTAGCTAGTCCTGAGTGGACCCTGTATCAAAATCCTTTGGGGACCCTTTTGGCGATCTCTTAACATTTTAAGATTGTTTTGCTTACACATGTTGGGCCCCTTTAGCTTAAGGACCCAGTATCGTTGGAGCGGTTGATATGGCAGTAGATATGTCCTTTTGATCGCACACTAATTGCATTCGCTAATTTTCTCTGGATATGATCCCTGCTCTTTGCCAGTGTAAATTTGTGTTTTCAGTATATACTTTAATCCCATATTTAAATGACCTACTTGGTATATACTGTCTGAAATTACACAGGCCACGAACTCCTACTAATTGTTCAGCTACAGTAATATTTCCATTCGGATTATATAATTTTGGTAGAATTTCTATCCACACTTTTCGCAGATATCTCGCATTGCAGCTAATTTATCCAAATTTCTTCTTTCTTGACGATTGGATTTATCATCAAAACGAATAACTCTCGAAATGGTACAAAATACTTCGAGGACCATTGTCACACGAAATATATTTCTGCATAAGCATTTTGTTGATTCTCCATATGATTTGTAAATACCAGTTAACAATACTATCCAATATATATGCTTGAAAAGTTTTACTGTCAATATTTTTCAACTTTTTTCATAAACATTTTCTCCTTCAATATTAGTCATTTTTATGAATTCGTTTTCAATTGTAGAATTGAATACTACCTCAAATTCACATTTTATTTCTATTACCCTTGCTGTTGCATATATTGTAACCCTAGGAGTAGTCCGTGTATTATTAGCAGCTGTTGATTGAGAAAAATGTGGCAGCGGATCCAATTTCCCCTTTATTTCACGACTATTGGACTTAATACTCTCGTTATAGTTCATTTGTTAAACTTCTGTATCAAAATCGTTGTCAGAACTTTCACTCTCAGTTTCATCATTTGTTTGATTTTCATACTCGGATACTTCTTCGCTGTTAGAAGCTTCAAAAACTTTAACTGTATCGGCTTGACTAAAATTTATTCGATTTGTTATTTTTTTCTCTCACATTCACCGGCACAACTCTTTTATGGTATATCAGAAAGTGAAATGCATCAGGGAAAAAAAAACGGTTCGATAAGAGGAAATAGTTTGGCCCCCTGGCATTCGTAAATGATTTTTTTTCTGCATGGGGTAGTATTAAACGAACGAAACATTAGGTATAAATTGAAAAATATTCCGTCGAAATACAAATTTACATCAATTTCTCTAGGAATACACATTTATATTATTTACCAACAATGTCAAGAAGTTTCTTGAAAATTATATATTTTTTATAAATGTATAAATTTTGTTTTGGGTCATATAGAACCGAATATAACAGTAGGGTTAAACTATAATAAGTGAGTGAGTGAATGTAGAGTTTTAATGGTACTAGAGCTGATTTGGGCTAAACTGCGTCAAACAGTTGTTACAAGACTAAGAGATTTAAATTAAAAGATAAAGTTCACTTCAGTTTTTACATATGTGTATGTACCGACTTTGGGAAATGAAATGAAGATACTTAGTTCGAAGAAAGTAAAATCACTATAATATAATAAATTTATGCACTAAATGAATTAATAATAAAATACAAACTTTTCTAATGAATGTAGAATCTACCCGTCTCTATATGTTTTCTAAGCATTATGATTGCCTTTCACAGAAATAATTTTTCTTTCTGAATACAAATGCAGAAAAAAATGCATTTGTATTAAAAAAATCAGTTCTATATACGTTTGTATATTTTTTCTTGCAATACAATAACATATTTTTAAAAACTTGTTAAAATAACTAAAACGAACCTCCCTTTATCTTTAGCGAAAGTTATTCGCATCGATAAATCATTAGTAGGCAAATTTAATTTAACTTAATTTTTTCACAATTTAAAATAGTTAAACAAACTATCAACTCAATCATTAACAGCATCCTATTTCACAACAGCATCAGTTCAAGCACTTACACCACGGATCCATCATTATCTTGCATATGCTCTGTATATAGATATACGTTCCCAACAGCTTTGCCTTGGTATGTTCTAAGCCATAATTAGGGGAGGGATCATCGCAGGAAAAGGGTTTAATGACGCAACATCCGCTTCAGGAAGTGAGAAACTGCAAAATTGAATGGCACTTCAATGTGGCATCGAGGTAATGAACAGCAGGTCCTGGTGTTTACGACTAATTGCGGACTCTGTCGCAGTTTTGAGGGGTGACGAATTGCTACCTACAGACGACGGGGGGTGGAGAAAGGTTGGGGATGGAAACGCAGTTATGTAGATGGTGCAATTAGAATGACAGTGAAATTAATGCAGGTCTTAGCATTCGTTCAAAATAGTGATATCTAGTACAGCATAGTCACTTTTGAAATCTCGTTTCAGGAGACAATTGTATCTATATAGTAATTATTACTAATTTGCTAGTCTGATAGAGAGTGCACTGTATCATTTGGGCGATGAAAGGGTACGTATTATTCAGTAAATCATTTCTAATTAAGTCCGATTTCAATGGTAACAGGAAGGTTATACAAATGAATGTTGTGAAATAATAGCAATACTAATTTAAAATCTAACTCATTTTGAAGAATGCAGAATGCAATGTATTCGGAATTTTATTATATATTATTAAAACATTAATACTCATTATTAGGCTTTTATTTAAGTTTTTAACAGGATACATTTTTGTAAATAATTGAGAATGGAAATGTAAACTTTAAAAATTCAATATTCCTTCTGAGTAATGTATTAATTGCCTATCACTTTCCAGTTATGAAGAAAATATTAAACCAAACAATTTAGAAGAATTTGCATATATTTCCCTCAACGTTCTCAGCGAAACGTAAAATACAAAATAAATGTGAGCTAAAATTCCTATTTAAATGGGGAATCTGTTATAAAATAAAATTAAAAACTTTAGGCGATATGGTACCATCTTCACAATTTTTTTTATCTTTTAATATTTGATGTTTAGTTTTAATTTTATTTTATAAAGGTTAATATTTAATAATAATTACATTCGAAATTTTTTAATTTGTTGCAGAATATTGTAAAATTTAAATTTTTTGAACTTTTTTAGCATTTTCTAAATTCTTAAGGCTTTTTTAAATATGTCTCTTTTCTTTTAAAATTTTTTTCCCAGAACCTTATAATGTAAAATATAAAACTGTACATGTTTTTTTTTCTGCTGCTGCATTTTAGCTTTTTATTAATTTTTTATATTTAAACTTCTGAAAAAAAATATTAATTTTGATTTCGAAATTTTTAGAAAAAAATACTAAACATGTTAGAGCTAATTCTATGCACAATTTTACAAAACATAGCTTTCAGAAAATGTATAAAAAATTTCAAGCCCATACATACTTCAATTATCAAAAAACCCTTAGTACAAAATCCAATATTTACAGAAATCCAACATGGAGAAATATGAGTTTGAAGGTTTCATTCCATGAATAGTATGAAATAATATTCATCGAATAGTCTGAAACTTTTATGAAATGTTAAATAGCTTATTTAGAACTGCTTACCATAACAAATTGCATAAATGTAGAATAATTAAACAGTATACTGCCATACTGAATATATAGAAAAAAAACGAATGAAAGATCAATATTTCATAAAACTTTATCTTAATAATTATAAAAAAAATAAATGCACCCACTTCAGAGCTAATGCTCAACATGTACAAAAGATGTTTGTGCCTTTATTTTTTATTTCCACATTTTTAAAAGCCTTCGCATGTTAAATAATGCACACGAATGAAAGCAAAATCAAATAATTATTTATAGGCAAAATAGATCAAAATCTAAGAACTGAACATGTGCATTCGTTTAAATAAATATCTTAAAATATTTCATTAATAAAAGTGTTGAATCTTGCACACATGGGATATATATAAATCACCAAAAACAAATATATAAAAATGGGAGAGTTTTTCTATTCTTGCGAACTAGATTTTTAACTATTCGAGTTATCAAAAGGAGATTTAATATTTTTGTTTTGGGAGAATCCATTTTGAAGTTTTAATTACATTCATAATAATATCATAAAAAGCACGCACAACTTTTAAATCTTGACCAAATCCATTTGTTCTTCAATAAACAATTCACAAACTAGAATTTTTGCATGAATAGCACAATTCTTTCTTGAAATGGTTTGTTACTGCATATATAATATCAGTCTCATATACGTGCGGTAGAAAAATAATTAAATAATTTTTTATCAGGCTCTTTTCTAGCAAATAATCTGCAATTTGGGAGTGTTAGTTGCTGTTTAGCATTGAATATTGCTCCATAATTTGATAAAAAAAAGTAGGTAAAGCTTTGAAATTTTGCAGGCATGTTTATAAAGATTTGAGGTATCAAATATGCTAATAAAAATTGTTTCGAAAGTTTAATGATTTTTCGGGTACCATAACTCCTTAAGATTTTACTGAGTATCAAAAAGTTCTGCAAAATACAATTGTAGTAAACTTTTAAGACTAATTGATTTGATAACACTAATACATTTGAGAAAAAATGTGTTGATAATTTTTTAAAGTTATTGATTTCGTTTAGAAATAATTATGCAAAGTTTTATAGAAAATATTTATTTTGAATAATGACACAGAAAGGTATTTCTGCTTCGCAAAAACATTAACAATTACTTTTTTGTTAGAATTAACAAAAATGAACGTTATATGTGTGAATTTAATAATAAACTTTTATTTTTTTCCGTTATGTATTAAGAAATTAGCTTTAAAAATTTGTTCAAATTTCTAGATAGAGTTGTTGTCGTCGTGCTATAAAACAACAAAAAATGGCTGTGGGTAGCATACCTCGTAATTTTGAGCCACGGGTAATAGACAAGGACGACATATGAACTGACGCCAAGCTCTCCTAACATTTACTTCCGCCAACATGAGAATTTTTGGCGCAACATATTTAACGTGCATTAGTCGCTCTATACGGCGGGGCTTTAGTGGCACAAAGGCTTGAAATCATGGCATGCTGGCTACTAACTCGTTATAATGACCCCTAGGCAATCGCGGACCCAAATTGTCCTTAAAAACTATATAATAGCGGGAGAGAATGACCAAAATGAAAGTTAAAAAGAACTTAAAAAAATATTGTTATACGAATAATACATCCTCAATAAGTATATTAACATATAAGTGTTAAAAAAAGTGTTTTTTAGTAAAATTACAAATATAACAAATGAAAATTTTAATTAAATTTTAAAAAAATGTACGATACAGAACGCATTAAATATTCGCATAAGAAATACCTTTAAAAAATTAACAAAAAAAGAGTTCTATAAGATACGGAATATGATAGATTATATATAAATCTTCTTCAAAAATCTTTTTATTCCTATAAAGAAAAATAAAGCATAAAACATTCAATCGAATTACTTTAAAATCCAACCCTTTCCCCTTCTAAATAAGGAAGAAAAGGAATCTTAGGCAAGTACGTTCTAACCTACCTAAAACTCAACCACTCTGGTTCGGGTAAATAGGTACTATGGTCTCTAAATTCTTTTCTGTTACATAACTCAATATATCAGCTATATCGATTTTATGCCGACCCTCTAAAAAGAAGGCACCGACTTCCAGTTAGGATATGAAGGATTTATTTTTTTATGCACTAGATTTTCCTTCTCCTTTTTTTTTTGTATTATTATTATTTTCATATTATTCATTTTTCCCTTTGACGAGCAAAGCATTCTGGGATTTTTTTTCGTTCCATATCTTTTTCTTCCTTTCTTTCTTTCACGGAATATTATGGAATTTTTTTGTTGCTTTTATTGTTATTATTTTTAGAAGAGAGAAGAAAAATGATTTGGTGCGATTAAATCAAAATCTTGGAACGATAGACTTTAAAAAAAAATATTCATTTTCCCTTGCTTATATTTGTTTATTTTTGCTGGTAGTTCTTCTTTATGAAAAATGTATTTTTAAGATAGGAATATTAAAAGTAAAATTCAAATTGAGAGTTTTTTTTATAATACACTTTATACTAAATAAATGTTTTCTACTAGAATGCGATTAGATGTTTTTTTTTGTTTGGAGGTTTTGCAAGAAGCTATTTAAATAAGGAACAATACACACCCATTTATCTTATTTCAATCAAATTTACAGTTAGTGCATAGAGTCCTGAAATCCATTTGCGAGTGTACATTGTTAAAAAAAAAGAAGGGGACAGGTTATAAAAAAAGTAATTGAAAGTGAAATATGTGCAGCATAAACGGGAAGCATGTGCATATTTAATTCAGATTTTCCTAATGTTCCTATTCAACATTCTCATCACAAATTCATTTAAAACTTATTTATACTCTAGTATAATTTCTATGTATTTCAATAAAACGCAACGCTTATTCGAATAAATTATTTAAGTATGAATAATTTATTTTAATAGTAGTTAATATCTAAATTAAATTTTTGTAAAGTTCATTATTCAAAAGACAAGACGTATGAATTAGTAAAAGAATAATATATTTAATATTCTGTGGAATTTATTAACAGTGGCAAGTATTGTTCGAATCTATCAAGATAAGTCACATATTCATACACCTGCTTGGGATCTGCATATTTTATTATACGTTTTAATAAGAATCGTTAAAAAGTATTTCGAGATGTATTGCTTAAATAATTCAACAGTTTCAATTAATTGGAAATGGAAATGAACATGCACGCAAATGATTTTTTCCTCGTCAAGGTGAACATAAATGAATATTTTTATAATGAAATATATGGATAATAATTCTAAAAGACGCTGGAAATATAAATGTCATTATTTTGCTACTTTAATCAGATTTAACTGAGATATAAATTTAACATTTCATTCAATTTGAAGATTTAAAGTATTTTACAGTTATAAACATTAATTTGACAGTTACCTCAAAAAGGCAATGTTAACTAAAAATAGTTTAATGTAAGTCAAAAATTCAAAAAAAAAAATGTTGATACTTTAACTCAATTTTGTTCGACAATTGTTATAAAATATATCATGAACTTTTTAAAATTTAGTTTAAATCATCTGTTTTCAAGAGTCAGATTAGATTGAAAGCTCTTTCACAACAAAACAATAAGTAACGACAGGTGAAGATATAACCAATCAAAAGCAGCACTCTCACGAAGAGGCATCTGATTTGTTACATCTTCACCGCTTAATGGTTTGGTGTGAATGTGCCTTTAATGATAGATTTATGAGAGGGATACCTTTGATGATAAATTTAGCAATACTTGAGCTTTTTGAGATGGACCTCATACATATAATCACCGGCAAAGCGCGTGAAATAGTGAACACCTTAGCTGACACTTCATATTCTTCTCTTCCACAGCACATCACGTTAAGATCTTAAAAGCTCACTTCAAAATATCGCATTTAACCATTCCATTACTTCGAACAATATTGTATTGGAGGGAATAGGGATTAAAAGACTTTCGGCGATTAATTTAACGACAATCAAACGGCTTTGCAGTCACCTCCAAGAAAATAATACATTAAGGGCTTTTTATATAATTAAATTTACAGCTATTTTCTCCTTTTATAGGGTGATTGTAACATAATAGGGCACAATATATATATTCGAAGAATGATATAACTCAAATAATCAAAAAATGTTTTTCTCTAGCAGATTTCATTTTATTTTTAATTTACGGCTCCGCAAATGGAACCAAAATGTAGTGACAAGGGCTATACCTAAGCTAGCACCACCCTCTGCAAATCTTTACAACACGCCAATAGAAGGATTTTCAGTCCCGATAGATTTAATGGACATCAAACTTTGTACATGATGGGCCTTCATTTGCTCTAGGTTTCGAACCAACAACTCGGAAACACCGGCAATAAACTAGCGATCATGACCAATCAGCTACTGTGTCCAGTTAATGTAGCACAAGGGAACAATAAAAAAAATAAGATAAGAAAAAAACATTGTTTACTCACAACACCTCATCTTCACAATGTTTATCTTAAATTCGCAAAATCACGACCAAGAAGCGTAATGGCATTTAGAAAGCATTGATTGGGTGACTGGAAAATGGTTCTAAATATTTATCGCTCATGAGGAGCTCCAATATACATTCTAAGGAAAATCAGTTACACGCTCATAAAGGAAAGCCATCAGATGCTTTAGGAAGCAGTAAAGAACGCTTGATAAATCTATTAGTCAGGGTTATTATGAATTGGTCTAATATGCCCAATCCATTTCACCTCAAAGGAGGTATCCAGGCTATTTTGGATATAAATTCTAAACAAGGCGTTGCGCTTACGACTTTCTCTCATCACGACCAAAAACATAAGCGTAACAGCAAATACATCTGATCCCAGGCAGCATGCTAATGCAGCTTACCACTAACGTTGAAATCCAGTCACGATTGTACACAAAGATATAAAAAGGGGGGGGGATGACCGCTGACCGTTCAAGAAGAAATTGTAGGAATTTTTTTAGGAATACGCAATCAAGAATATTTTGATACCTCTGCCTTACACATTTTAGCATAGAAGGAATACCCCCACAAACAAGTTTTTAGATATTCTACACACCCATTCTTTTTTCCTAGAGAGGAAAACTAAGTGCTTATATCACAATTTTTGAAAGTAGTAGCTACATTTTTAGGGAATATATTCAACCAGAAGTTCTAGGTTCTGCTGCCTCCTGGATCTGATTTCCGTGTTACTACTAAGACTGTAAGCTTTTACTTTAACTAATGCATATTATTTTAAATACATATGTATTGATTTACAAATATATATTTGGTTACGTCTTTAATGATTGGTTTAAAGGGAATTGAGAGAGAGAAGGATATCGAGACAATATCTTTGCTCATAGGATAAAATAAATAAATCAGAAATTTGCTTATGATTTTTTAAGCTTTTGAAATATTGACATTCTTGAGTATTCAAAGTGGGAGTTCCATTTACCGAAACAGCCTTAAGTCCATTTGAAGATAAATGTGTTTGTCAATTCACAGCTAACATAAAATAGTATTTACAATACTTTTGCTTTTACTTATACTTTTTTGTACATATACTTTTGTTTCATTCTTAAATTATAGGAATTAAAATTGATAATAATTAGAATAATTATTGAATTGAAAAGTTAATTATTAAACAGAAAAATACTAATTATATAACTAAATAATTTTATTATAAAGAGAAAATTTTTATATTACATAAAGAAGCTCACAGGAAAAAAAAAGTGATTATATTTTATAAAAAGCTTATTTTACTATTAGTATTAATTATTTAGGCTAATCTTTCCAGAGCATATAGATAAAAAATGGAGGAAAAAAAAACACCTTATACAGAATGAAATTTATTTCGGAGATCATGTCTATCACAGTTAAAACATTAATATATTCATAGTTTAGTCATCAATAGAATTGTTAAAAGGTTCTGTCATGTCTTAAAATATCTACTTTTTTCTAGCTTTATATGCTATACAAATGTGCTTTTTTCTGATATGCAACTAATAGTAAAATAGTCTGGTATGTATCTAGGAATGTTTCAACATTGCTGATAGTGCTAAGTTTCTTTTGGTTTAAGAACTTTTGAGTTTTTTACCGTTCCGGGGGCACCCACAAACGAATTGCCAAAACATTTTTCTTCACTTAGTTTTTTCGTGGATAATATTAGAAATCTAGGATACACAGTACCAATACATTATTATTTTTGACCCCCCACCCTTCTCAATGTAATATGAGAAAAGGTGTTGAATGAGCACCTAAATTTTCAAATTGTATTGGATAACGGGAATAATATGTCATATAAAGATTTTACCAATCATGCTCTTTCATGTAATACTATTCCTAGTTCTTGTAGCTCTGTTGAATTACCACAAAAACTTAAATATATACTTTAAACTATATTTGAATATATGCATTGAAAAATATATTTTAATCGTAATCGATATAGATCCTGCCCTTACATATTCTATCCAGCTTTCCGCTAAAAGTGTATCGATTCCTTTATTCTTCTTTTCTCCTTGAATCCGAGCCTAAATTTAAAACATATTTCTCTGTCCTTGCCATTCAGTAACATTCATAAATCATTAAACAATCGAGATGTCGAGGGCCTTTTCTTCGTCTCTGTCACTGTCCCCCACAGCACTCCGATCACTTCACTTCAAGAAGGAAACTTCTTCCTTTTCTTCTTCTGGAGCTTTGTTCTTCAGGAACTCAATTCATTTCCTGGCTCGCGAACTCACGCCCTCTAGGCTCTGTAATATATTGTCCTTATAAAACGCCACGAAAAGTGAAGTTTACACAAAATCTTTGAAGGAGCTGCAGGATTATATTGGGATGTTGGATTCCTTTTATTTTCTTTTCTGATTTTCTTTTTCTTTACTTTTTTTTCCGTGAGAGATTGGCAAGGATTTCTTCGCTTGGCAATGAATTAGATTGGACGGTTGACGTTAAAAGTATGAAAAAACATAAGAGCACAGTCTTTCTGAATCTTATATATATATATTTATTATAACGAAGTTTTTGTTGAGGTTTACAAACTGTGGGTTTGGCTTAACAGGAGTTTTTTCTGTACGTTCAATCAATTTAGATTAACTTATAACAGAAAAATTGTTTACCCAGGACTTATGCATTTTCGGAATCATTTGTTGTCCTCTACTTAACAAATAGATTGGATTACATAGCTGCAACATGAAAAACTACAGAAAAATATGTACTGGAGCTATTAAAATACTATTTCAATTCTAAAATAGTATTGTTCTAGAAAGCTTTCAAAACCTAGATTTAAACTAATAGATATTATTTTTTATTTCCTTATCATTACCAGCTTTATAAAAAGCTTACAAAACCTAGATTTAAACTAATAGATATTATTTTTTATTTTTTTTATCATTACCAGCTTTATATAAAAATTCAGTTTTTAATGTATAAACTCATAAACTATGTTTTAAATAATTTTTAGAAAAGTCTGTGGACCATAAGCTTGAATAAAAGCCATAATTTGAAAAGTGCAAGAATCAGGGGAAATATTTGAAATGATTAACAAAGCAATAATCTCGTAGTGTTAACCAATCAAGAAACTTCTCACATTCGACGGTTAAAAAGAAGTTTTAAGAAAACTAATAAAATCATATGATTTACTCATTTTATAACAAAAATATATACGATTTCGAGCTAAATTCTGAGCTAGGATTCGACATTGCGGCAACAAGAAATTCCGAATAAAAAAAGAAGAGTATTTATTTTTAAAGGAAACTACTCTTTAAAACCAAAATTTACTATATTTAAGAAATAAAAGATTCCACAAAATAATATTTCTTCATAAAAAAAGTATTCTTCATCAATGAGTTTGAGTTTTTGAGGTTTTTAGATTTGTTTTGGTTTTGTGCATTTTTGAAAAAAATATACTAAAATTAAGAAGATAAAAATAAATTATTGTTACTAAAATGGGAAAAATTGGTAAAAATTTGCAATAAATAGCGTAAACTGGGCCCATTCTGTATCAAAATTTTATAAACAAATTTTCAATTTTTCAATTCTGATGTGTTGCTATGTTATTCATTTTTGAAATGACCTTCAGGCTAAATAATATTTTAATTTTGACAAAAATGCAAACAAAAAAATTAAATTTTTACAATTTTATTTTACTTATGAAATGAAATTTCTTTAAAAAACTGTGATTATATTAACACTAGCTGGTATACCCGTTCTTCGCACGGGTAAATTGAAAAATAAAACTATAGATAACGAAGGATAAAGAAACTTCTAATAAGTTAATTTTAAGTAAATTGCAGAGTAAACATCAAGGAAATAACAATTTAGTAAATACAATAGCGAAATCATTTAAATAATTAAAACTGAACTATACGGTATTTCCCTAGTCATTTATCAGTCAATATATAAAAATAATATCTAAATCAAATTAATAAACATTATCATTTACGCTGCTGTGGAGACGATTTCAGTAAAAATAAAAAGGAATAAAAAATTAAAAAAAAGAATATTTAAAAAAAAAAAAATACTTAAAATTTGAAAAATAGAATTATTAAATTTTTCACACACAGACTTCATGAATATTTACTTCTAAATGAGTAAAAGCCATTCAAAAACACTAAAAGTTTAATGCATTAATAGAATTTTTATAATACCGTAACACACAAAATATTCGATAAATGTTTAGTTGATAATTAATTTATTATGTTATTTAAGAACTAATTTAATCTTCAAAATAAAAAAAAAACTATATAGAACAAATTAATTAGTTTGGAATATATTTTAGGATTAAATCAATTTGTTTATTGAATACACAAAGTTAAAAACTCACTCACAATCAGACTTAAACACAATTATTTACATAATACTTCATTGTAAACAATGATTTTCGTTTTTTTTTCTGCTTGAAGGATGATAAAATTGTCAGGGGAACTGACTCTTGAACATGGCACGTAAAACTGACCATGTGAAAAACAGTCATTTCTTAGATCTATGCTGGCCATTTTCAAAGTTTGTCCCTGCGCTTTATTGATAGTCATGGCATAGCAAACTGTAACAGGATATTGGATACGTTTGAATTCGAAATGGTACTCCGATGGTATCAGAGGAATTCTTGGGATAAATACGATCTCTCCTTCGTATTTTCCTGTTAGGATCGTAGCCTCGATGACGTTTTTGTGCAAATTTTTCACCTGAAGCTTTGTACCATTGCACAATTTGGGGGGATTCAAATTACGCAGTAGCATTATTGGTGCTCCAATTCTGAGGTAGAGAACATGAGGTGGTATTCCAGGTGGATTAAGAGTATTCAAAAACTCCACCGGATAATGGACAGCTTCTTCTGTCTCCATTACTGAATCCACATATTTATACTTTACATGCTTAGTGGTCAGTTTGTTTAACAGAAAGATGTTGATGTTATTAGCTGAGTCATTTGTTGGAGTGAGAATAGCTCTTTCCTTCAACCATGATGAGCTATCTGCTCCGACCTGATGGATATTTGGGTATATTCTCTCAGTAAAGGTTATCAAATCTCCAACAATATTACCAAGGCTTTCCGGAATATTTATTCTTCTTCTACTTCCTTAATCTTTCCGTCTCCTATATCAATGAGTAGCTTAGAAAACATTTCTGCTCTCAAATCATGTTGCAAATGAACAAGCATATTAATTCTTAAAGATAGCTCGTTGATATGAGGCCATAAAAAGGATGTCTTAAGACAGGCCTTGACGATATCTGCTTGTGTGCCTCGTAATACAACAGGTAAGGTCTGTCTAAAGTCACCGGACAATAAAACAGCTAGTCCTCCCATGATTTGGTTGCAGCTTCTCATGTCCTGGAGCATATTGTTTAGAGCTTCAATACCTTTTTTATGAGCCATAGTACACTCATACCATATAATAAGTTTTGCTTCTCTGAGAACATGTGCCATATCACTTTGCTTAGAAATATTACAATTAATAGCTTCAGAATGATGTAAGTTGAGTGGTAATTTGAATGCAGAGTGAGCTGTTTTGCCTCCATCAATTAAAGTAGCAGCTATTCCTGAAGAAGCAACGGCTATAGCTATACTTTTTTCACACCTGATTTTGGCAAGCAACAAATTAATTAAAAATGTGTTTCCGGTTCCACCAGGTGAATCAAGAAAATATAACTGACCTGAGTTGGAAGTAATACTATTTAATACTTCGTCATGTATTTCTTTCTGTTCCTGATTTAATTTTGGAGCATTTTCTGCCACGATTTTGCTCAGATGAACAGTGTCTCTCGTAAGCTAGTTCCTTCCTATAGTGATGGTTACTGATTGCAAATCCTGCCTCTCGTGATGGTGATAAAAATCCGAACTGCAAGAGTGCTTTACCCGACATAGATATGACAATATCTTCAAGAAGAATGAGACATTGATTATAAACAATATCAAGATATAAATCGATATTTACTTTCTCAGCTTCGAATTGTTTTTTGACATCTTCTGCTAAACTATCTCGGTGTTTCTCCCACAATTTTATTGGATCTCCAACTTGACAGTAAACTAATATTATGGCAAACAGCTCACGGATTTTATTAGGAGATTCAGATATCGAAGCTTCTTCTAATGTGCTATTCCAATGAGTATCATCTTCCAGCAAGCCAAGAGCTCTGCAAGCTGCTTGGAATGAGGGCTGGACTACACTTGCTACAATTTTTAATGCAGTAAATGATGTTGGCCCACGGATCTTATGTAAGAGTAGGCGTAAGTAATAGCACTCAGCATTGCCAGGATGTACAGTATACACTCTTCCCAAAACCTGATCTGTCTTGATTTCCAGGTAACCTGAAACAGCCTTTCCTTCTAGAAAATTTGTTATTTTTCCATACATAGTATGCTGGAACTTCGCAATACAAAAGAGTTTTTGCAAAATTATCAACTTGGCAGAGTTCAAAAAAGGCCATCAGTGTAGTTTTTTGAGGATTGATGATTTTGTGGATGGGGGCATTGTCTTCGGTAAAATAAACTCTTTGTCCGTTTTCTAGATGTACAGAAAGGTGCATAACAGGAGGAAACCTCTCATGAATAGGAAAGCATAGAATCCGCCAGACTGCTTCAGAGCTACTAATGTATCGACCCGACTCGTATCTTGTAACCTCATCGAGATCTTCAACACCGAATGTCGCTTGGTCGGTTCCCTTATTTACATATTTGCAAATATACTTTATTGATTTTACAGAATTGCAAAATTCAACATTGATATGAGCATTAAAAGTGCGAGACAGAACGGGGTTGTATGGTACAACCCACCGATTGTCAACATTATTTTCTTTTATTTGTGTTACTATTCCGCCATTTTCCGGAGATCTTCTACGATACTGGGGATATCCATCTTCTCCTGTTTGAGTTTCCTTCCGGAAGCACCTTGGATATTTTTTGTGCATTTATCATTCAACATACAGGGTGAACTTTTGTTGATGTGTCCATATGGGCCATGAATCATAGTTGTTCTTATGATTTCATAGAGAGCAGGGTCAATGTTAGAGTCGGGTAGTTCAGCACAAATAACTTCGTCAATAGACTCTGGTCTTATCTTATCTTCTAACCACAAATGAATATGAACGTGAGGGAGGCCACGTTTCTGCCATTCTACAGTGTACATGTGACACCTTACATTTCCAAAAATGCAACCTTTCGTTAGAAGCTTCATCATATGTTTTACTTTCACACGGAAAACCCTTGCTATTATGTCATGTCTATCATGTGATTTCTGACCTTGATTCAAAAGATCAACTATTTCTGGCCATTTAGGGTTGCACGTAAATGTAATAAACAAATCTGGCCGTCCAAAATGTCGCACATAGGTCATAGCATCTTGAGTTCGTTCGTGCATATAGCGAGATCCACCAGTGAAAGAAGAAGGCAATACAACCATTTTACCTAATTCAGATAATTGTCCGTCAGTTGCTGTTATCGCATCCTTAAGGTGAATGTATTCTTCACTTCTCAGTTTTTTTTGTTGTGACGAATCCAGTTGAGTCTTTCACTCTCAATTTTTGAAAACATGTCAACTAAAAATTGATTTAACAGATTGCGAAACAACAACAGATGACATACTTCGCCATCATGCTCCATAATTCTGTAGCTGTAATATTCAGAAGCAGACACTGTCTTACTGAGAGGGATTTTAGTCGTTTCATGACGTTTAGGTATATTGATTTGGTAGCCATCTTCTCCACGGAAGAACATCAGAGGGTACTGTAATGCATCATAGGCCCGATGTGTCTCATTGATTCGCATTAATGTACCGTCTCTACAATTGAGAACGATATCTCGTTTTTCAAACTCTTGTCCAACGATGACAACGGCCACTTCTTTTGTCTGAGGAGCATTAAAATGCCCTTTATGTTCCCCAAAAGGCTTTCTTTCAGCGTTAATAACTACTTTAAACTCTTTCTGGTCTTTAGGTACTGAATCAATAGCAGCCTTAAAATCCATGATGTACTTGTTATGCTCATGCAGTGACTTTTGAAGTTGACTTATCAATTCTGGTTTGATTCCAGGATAAATTCCACAGCGGATGTCTTTTTCACGGTGATCCTCTCCCATAAAATATATTTGGAGAAATGAAGGCTTTTGATGATCTCCGGCCATTAAGCTCCCTATTCTATGATAAACCTGCCCTTGCACTTTAAATGTTGGCATAAAGTTGCCCTCCTTTATTTCTTTAGCTCCGAAAGATGTCATTTGAAAGCATCCATTATACTTACGAATAGTTGAAAGAAAATGCTCTGATAATGGATCTTGATGGGTAAGGAGGCTGTGTAAAGGTTCAGGATATGGTTCCAGATTACGGAGCTGAACTTTACCTCCACTGCAGCACATTCCTTGAGTCTCATCCTTCCATTTCAGAGCACGGCACCAAGAGCAAGGTAACCGAGGCCCAAGATTTACGATTTCATCCATTGAATAATCAACATTAGGTTTATATTTAAAAGCAGATAAATGCTTAGAGGTCCAAGGCAATAATCTAATTTCAGATATTTTTTCTTTGTATTTATTACTTTTGGTTTGAGCAACGTGGGGATTTTTAGACATATTTTTTAACTGTTTTTCTATTGACTTCGGGATGCCTCTGAGTATATTTTCTTCAGCCTCTCTATTTACTTCTAAGTGACTTTGAGTATATTTCTGAACACATCTCTATGAATTTCTGGGTGACTTTGAGTATATTTCTGAACAGCATCTCTATGAACTTCTGGGTGACTTTGAGTATATTTCTGAACAGCATCTCTATGAACTTCTGGATGGTTTTGAGTATATTTCTGAACAGCATCTCTATGAACTTCTGGATGGTTTTGAGTATATTTCTGAACAGCATCTCTATGA
>BMAO01014997.1:0-18941 GCA_019973975.1 Trichonephila clavata
TTTTCATGATAAACATGGTCTAGCAGAAAACCTGCCTATTTTTTTCATTTGATTTATTTATCTAACGTTGTTTGTTTAAAAAATGTATGCAACTGTGTAATTTTAACTTTCATCCTATTCTGAATTTAAAACCAAAAAATGGTAGTGTGCTTTTTTCCCTAATCTTAAGATGAAAGTTTTTAACCAAAAAACACATTTTTTTGACAATTTATTCTTATTTTTATGATTACTTCAGTAGTAAAAAGTTAATCATATAAGATGAAAAAATTCCAAATATTATAAAGTACGTTTTAAAGCTACAAAAAATTATTCTATGAGTTGAATCAGGTACGTAAAAATATTTCTAAGACTCGGTACTGCAGAAAATATCGACATTTATGACACCAGTAATCATGTGATTTGTTATTGTGTTGATTTTTAATAACTTAGAATTACTATTTACGCCTGTACTAATATTATATATATAAGCATTTTATTGACAATTTCTTCCTGCCTGTATTTACGAAGTTTTTATATCCCAATGGATTCCTGGTGTAAATAATTAATGCATAAAAAAAAGTAGTTGCCGTTATATTTCGGAGAAGTATATTAAATTGGTGTTATTTCTTTGTTTTCACAACATGTATGTTGTATAATACTTGAGTGTGTGTGATTTACTTAATTTTAAATAGTTATGCCTTAAACGATTGTTGAAATTGTCGAATCGGCCATGGTCCGCCAAATTTTGAAAAATCGCCAACTTCGGGCATTTTAACGCTGCGATCCGACTTCTCCCTCACTGATACAAAATCAGCAGAGTTACCAGATTTGGCGAAAAAGCACTTAGCGAGATAAGTGGCCGATTCGACAATTCAACCAAACGATTACATTAGTTACTTTATATTTGATTTATCTCTTATAATACAGTGTTGTAAATAAAACCATGTGCAAATTTTTATAATTATAAATTGGTTCTGTAAAACATCACTATTAATTTTATATGCTATTAATGCTTTTGAGAATATTTACTGAGAGAGAGAGGTAATTTTATACTCTCTACAACAGGCAAGTACTGAGTAAAATCTTACTCAGTGGTTCACACATCTTGGCAAATAAATTTTCCTGTAAAAGATAAATTCTACTGTTTCAGCATTAATTACTCAAATAAAAAGTTTTGAAAATGCTATTTTTAATTTTAGTATGTTTTTCTCCATGGTAGAAAATTGAAAATGATTTGAATTCTGAAAATTGATATGAAAATAAATTGTCATACTTCGATTAATATTTAATTTTGCTTGGTGTTCTTTTGAGAATAGGTATTTGCTGTGCTTTGTTTTATAGGATTTATTGTGCATTTTTTAGTTTTTTAATAGGATTTATTGTGCATTTTTTAGTTTTTAATAGGATTTATTGTGCAATTTTTTAGTTTTTTTAATAGCATTTATTGTGTGTTTTTTAGTTTTTTAATAGCATTTATTGTTTATATTTAAGGGATGTGAAAATATATTTATTTGAATTATATTAGTGTAAATTAAGTACAAATATAATTAAAAATTACGATTGTTTACGTTTATGTTAATAGTTTTTCTTAAGATTTTTCTTAAGAATTAGTTACTGTGTTACCAATTTGTATTCATTGACATTTTTATCCCTTAAATTCCGAGTGAAAAAATTCGTGCCAGAAAAATAGTTGTGTATAAATATAATGCAGAGAAGTACAGTGAAAAGAAGTGCTCGAAACCGAGAGGATTGAAATGTATATTTTTTGGTGTTAAAGGATATTGCAAAAAGATTAACATATTCAACAGAATTAAGTTTTATTTCAGTAAATTTTATTCCCATAGATATGTATATATGCATGTGTGTAAAAACAATGAAACAAAACATTAACGAGGACTAAATGAAATTTAATGCAAAGTTTTAAAAGTTTTTTGGAATACAACGTTTATAATGAGTTTTTAGATAAAACTTGATTAGAGCTTCATTGCAGAATTTTTTTAGAACTTCCCAATTTCTTTACTTGAAACGTTACAACCAACCTGGATTTGTCGCTTCTTTCTGGCATTAAATGTCATAATATGTGAGCATTCTGAAATGTTGTTTGAACCAAACAAGTAAAGCCGTCTCTAAACCCTCGAGTTCGACCGTTTTCACCCGTTTGTGCTGCTGAGACTTATTCTTTTCAAACATTTCCTTAATTTGTTCTCTCTTTTTGAAATTATTGTTGAAATGTTGAGTTTGCAACACCAAAATCTAAAAAAAGATTTCCGTTTTCGTCTTCTGTTTTTGATCAACAGCCTTAAGAAGCCCCATCTTCGATAAAGCTAAATAGCAGTTTACTTTCCCCCTCAACGTTTTGCTTTTGTGCTCGAAAAAAATTCTTCTGACATTGACCAAAGTCACTGATTTTTACTCAAACTGCGATGTACTCTGAAAGATTTCAAAAACCAACTGATGAGAGATTAGATGCTTTTGTTGGTGTTTGTAGGGGTGGAGAGAAAGGACATGAAGTAGCTTAAACAAACAAAATTGACTCGTGTAACAGGCTATTTTGATGATATTTTTGAAGCCAAGTTAGCCTCTTTTCAACAAAACACCCGAAACAACCACTTTCATTTCGCACCCCTCATTAATCTTGGCTGAGTGTTGGTGTTTTCCGTATTTTATTCATGCCTAAAAGGAAAATCTTTTAGCGTGAAGTGATTTTCATTTTACGTTCAAAGAAAAAAATACATGAAAATACATAGTAGTTTGTCGTGGCAATTGCTAGTTGCTTATTTCGAGTTTTCTAGAGTTTGCAATACCGTGTTACATTTTCAATCCCGAGATTTCGGGATTACATTATCCAAATCCCGGGATTAGGACTTGATTATTTATGAAAATAACTTACACATTAGCATGCATGGTTGAAATTGCATAAAGCTGAAAACATAATTATAAAATTGGTTTGATATTATTACTTACTGAAACAAATCAAAACAAAACTTTTTTCATCATAAAAAACAAATAAAAAATAGCTCATAATGAATTAAATAAACATTGTACAATTTAATTCATTAAAATCGATATGTTGGAGATTTTCAAAAATCTTATTGTATATTTAAAACATAATAAAAAGTCTCCACTTTATTTTTCATTGAAACATTGTATTTTTTATGTTTAAATATATTTAGAATTAATAACTAATGGTATAAACATTCTAAGAAGTAGATTTTTCAAAATTAAAATTATGTAGTCTGAACTGAATCCCCCCCCCCCCCCCGACAAACTCGTATATACAACAGATAGAATGGAGATTTACAATAATTTTATTTAAAGAAATTGTTCTGATACAACTCACACAGAAAAAAAACTTTCTTTTTTAAAGAGTCTTATTACATATAACACTAGAATTTGATTATAATACAACTAAAATTAACTCAAGTAAAAATACTCGAAAAAACAAACTTTATTATTAGAAATAATAATAAATACATTGTATGTATTTCACAATCCAATAAAATTCTGTCTTTTAGCATCCTCAAAAAATGTCTTCGAAATATTTTTAATATCATTCAAATATTAATGCATGCAATATAATTTGAAAATATATTTATAATGATAAGAAACAATATTGCTAAGTTTTATCTCTCTGTAGATTTAAAAGGAAGAAAACATTGAAATGGCCCATCTATAACTAAGTTAATTCACAAACTTTTAAATATTCAGAAATAATTTTGAAGAAATGCTTTTTTCGATCTACAGCAATAACAGTTCATGTGAGAATATACTTATAATAACAAAATAATGTTTACTAAAGTTTATTTCTTGATGTATAAAAAAAAGAGTGAGAAATCAATAAAAACACATCTTTTGTAATGACTTAATTCAGAAAAGTGACTGATGATTCAGAAAAAAAATCTTACATCAGACAATTGACTTAATTTTTTTAATTACTGGGGAACAGAAATGATTGTAGCGATCTTTTTATTACTAGGGAAAGCAATGAATGTCTCGTTTCGGAAGTGGAAGCTATCTGTAAATTTTTTAAGAATTAAATTCTTAAAAAATTTGATGAGAAAAAAAAAATTCTAAATCGTTATTTAGACAAAAATTAAATCCTGGGTCTTCAAACCCTAAAGTAAACCGATATTTCGTCTTAAGCGTTTTCGCGTTAAATGTATTCCAATGTATATTAAATTAGGATTAGTTCATTTCTGGCAGAGTATTTTGTATGTTATTTTTTTTATCAGTTTTAGTAGCTTATTTCTATTGCTTCATATTTTATCAATCGATTTCGAGTTATTACCATGATATATATATACAAAATTATCTTATATTGATTTATCAATTGAAGTATTTGAAATTAAGATTTAAGTATATTTGTTTTTTTTATTGCTTTGTTTTAATTTGTGAAAACTTTATAAATCCATTCCTTGTTCATGCTTATGTAACTTATGCAATAAATTAAATGCTTTATGCTATAGTTGTTCTTGTTCATAAATTCATGATAATTTATCATTTTTTCTTTATTATACTAATACTTTATAAATGAGATAATTCTGAACTTATTTTTAATTTAATGATTCATGTTTTCCTTTATCTTTGCTTTTGTATCAAATCACTGTTAATGTTTTTTTAAAATTGTTCTAGTAAGGTTGAGTTTAGGCATGACAGCGTAGGACTCTGTTCAGTTACGAAGTTCCTTAGTTGACAAATTATTTAAAAAAAATTAATTATAATAAAATACGTCAGATTTTTAAAAAAATAATATAGGATACAAATATTTGCAAGAAGTAGTTCTATCTTTCTACAGATTTTTTTTTTAGAGAAAAATTAGAAACAGTGAGCTGAAATTTTATCAACTTTTTCTCAAAGCTGTAATACTACTTAATAAGTGTTCTGTGTCGCAAAAATATATTTAATATATTACAGAGATTTTCCAATACCTATGTCTTAAAATGTTTTGTATTTATGATTGTCAAGAATAAGCTTATGTTATTTTCATTTCTGATTCTGTCTCTGAAAGCAGTAACACATTTATTTCAGTTTACACAGATAACTTTTGATTGCAAATGATGTTTGGTCGTGTATTCTCAAACCTTATATAATATCAGCCGTACATTGAAAATGAGTATAATCGAGAGAATTATTTTTACAAAAGGTTTGTAAAACTCGTGTATAAAATTTTACTTTTTAAAGAGGCATTTAAAGTATGCTTTATGAAAATGGGTAATTCGGTCGCAAAAAAAAAGTTTATGTGCATCAGTTAAAGAAAAAGACTCGTCAAGTGCTTAATCATCATTTTACTGTTTTAAATAGGACGGTTTTCTTTTAAAAGTAGATAAATTGAGTTGCCGTTACAAATTGCATGATTGATTTCCTAGCCGTGTTCCTCAAAGGCTGCCAAAATTATTACCTAAATACATTTTTAGAAGATAATTATCGTCCGTTATTTAAAAGTTTTCAAAAATAATCTATCTAGTTGTCAGGAATAATTTTCATTTTTATTTTAATCAGCTATAATAAAGGAACATAACACGAAATTCAAGACTACGAAAAATCAACTTATTGTAGTTTAAGCCTATTGTTAGTAAACAGATTTTTAATTAGCGATGAGAGTGTTAATTTTAAACCAATAAAGTGTACTGCATTTTTGTTTTAGAAAAAGATAAAAGCCTATGTGGTGAATATATATTGGTGCATGTGTGTGGTGTTGTAAAATAATAATAATATTCTGGAGTCCTAGAATCGTCTTTTCCTGGATTTATTGACAACAATAACTTTCAACAATAAACTTAATAATCTTTAACAAATTAAACCATTACATTAATTAGACTGAAACTAAAGAGGATTCTAATATTCGAGATAAAAATCCTAGTAAACAACGGCACCTGGTACGCCGAAGCCAAGAATTGCAGAGGAAACAACAGCACCTCTAGTTAAGCTGAAGCCAAGTTCAAGATTCAACTGAGACAGAATCCGTTACATATGGTTTCTATCGATATAGACCACGTGGGGTCTGAGGGTGGTGTCAACTACGCTCCACCCACTCAGACCACCCGGTCCATGATTCACAACAGCCTAATAGATAAATTACTCCAAAAAAATTTACTTGCAACAAAATGTGTTGCAAATGTAAGATTGGGATCAGTTATAAATTTTAACGATAACTTCTATGTTGTTAGTTCGATACGCTGTGCATGTGGAAACACCCTGAGCATATTAAAAATTCTTTTCAGTATATTATTATCATAACTAATAAGTAAGTATCAACATAGTGTTCAAATTTTTTAAATAGGATTTTTTTTGAAAATACGGTCAATTTTCAGCTTTTGAATTATGGAATTCAAAACTTAAACTTTTCAAAAAAATTTTAACACATTTCAAAAAGAAATGAATAAGATCTTTTCGAATATCTATGAACATGCTCCCACCCCATCCTTTTTTAATGTAGTTGGTATGCGTGTTTAAAATAAACACAAAATGACTGAGTCATTTTTTTTTAAAGAGTTGCATTCAACTTAGACTAAACACGTTGGTGCAATAATCTGATTTTCTGTATTAATTTCGCAATAAATCAGTTCCTGGAATAAAAAATAAAAAAAAAACTGTATTTTATAAATTAATTAATTAAAATCTCTCGAAAAATACATTTTATCTCATTTGCGGATTAATAATTGATACATAATAAGAGAAAGCAGATTATACGATTGATTATTGCTCATATTGCTAACATTAGTTAAGCAGAAAGGGGAAAAATGAATAGGTTGCAAAAATAGATTATTTTTAAATATTATGAACAAAAATATATGCTGGGAAGAAAAACGGTTGCTTCATAAAAACATTGTGTAAACTTTTTAAACAAAAATGCAAGAATATTAATTTAAATTTCATGAGATACCTTTATTTTACTTTTCATTATTTATTAAAGCAAGGATTGCTATGATGACACTTCGGATTGTATCGCTTACTATTTTTGAAACAGTATTTCTTTAACAAGAATAAAATTGAATTGTACATGAATGGCGCATTTTAAACATATTTATTAAGATGAGATATAGACAACATAAAATAGTAGTTAACTTCATTATAGTTAAATAAAAAGATAAATAAAAATTTTAATGTGTGTGTGAACCTAGTGCTTGCACCGCTCTATTTTCATATCGTAAAATTAGGCGTATAATATTCGACACGATTATGTGAACATTCTGTTATTAAACCATTTCTTTGCGGCTTCGAAATATATTTCACATAAGAGGAAAGAGTTTTTACTTAGACATGTAGAACCAAACGCAGAAATCAAAGTGCATGCAATATTCAAACTATTAAATCTCTCCATCAATGACCTTCAATAATTTACAAAATACAGTCGACTCTCGATAATTCGAAGTAGGAGGGACCAATGAAAAACTTCGAATTCTCAAGAGGTTAGAAAAAACTCCCAAAATACACTAGGAGAAATTTTTTTCTAACACATTTAAATTTGAAACTATGTAATAAAATAACAATTGTACGTGTGTATAAAATTATTTTAAAGTATTTTTAAAAAGTATATATTATAAAGAATAAATATTTTACAGAAGTTGAAAGTCCTGTATTAAAAGAATACATTCATACACAATCCTGCGTGTTTCTTCTTCAAAATAGCGGACCATCCTTTCTGAACACATGTGTAGCAAGGTCCCGTTTTAAACGAAAGATATGGACGGCTGACAACAGGTGCAGTTGGTCTATTGTCCACTTAAATGAATGAAAACAATAAAAGTGTCTTTTCGCCTGAGGAATCGGAAAATACAAAGAAGGGTTAGAAGACAGTTGGAAATCAAAGGGAATACGTTACATTTAGACACGCAGAGATAACGCTAAACTTGTAAGCTCCAACGTGCTTATTACACATGTTAGTGAGCGTTCGAATTGTCGAGAGTTTTATAAAATAACTTCGAATTATATATCGCGTGTTGTAGTCTGGCCAGCCACAGATTTTACTTCGAATTATTGAGTGTACCCAAATGCATTGTTTTAGTTCGAAATATCAAGAGTTTTTCTAGGGACTGAGCATATACTTCGAATTATCGAAGGTTTGAATTGCCGACTGTAGATGTAAATTTATCTTTAGGGTTATCTTTCAGATCTTTTTCGTTATTCCATAAATGTCAATAATTCAGAAGATGTTTGCCAAATAAGGTCCATTACAAATTTCCATCCAATCAAAACTGCCCAATTTGTAAAATATCTCAGAGTGCCACTGAGAATTGTACCTTGTGGTACGCGTGCCATAGGTTGCCGACCCCTGATCTAGAGTACAATTGTTTTATTCTGCCATCTCTAGTTCCTAATCGGAAAAATCCTAGCAAAGCAACTAGAACCGGTTCAAAGAACTTTTGAGTACCGTATTTCATCTTTAACAATCAAGAAATCGTTTTTCTATAGAATACTTAGTTAAATAGTAGAATTCAAAAAATTTAACTTTAACAGACTTACTTGGAATAACAGGCGTTATAGGTAATTATTTCCATTTTTAAATTATTAGACATACAGTCTTGAAATTTTGTACGCAGAGATTTCTTTCATAGAGTATATAAACTAACGCAGGTTCAGAGAATAGCATAAAATCAGGTACCCAAAGGAAAAAAAATGTATCTTTAAATAATTCACAAACTTTCAATTCAAAAAATAGAAACGCACACACACACTGGTTCTTTTTTATAATAATTAAAATAATTACTGCAATTCATGTTTCCACGTTGAATCCATGATAGCTACAATGGTTGTTAGCAATATTATCGCTATCGGAAGCGCTATTCACAACATTTATCTTTATCTTGCTCAGAACATCAAAATATCTCTTTTAAATTCCTCCATGAGCGCCATTACATACTAAACTAGAATAAGCAGCGTGTTTTCAGAACGTCAGGAAATGAATATAGGCCTCATTGGAAAAGAAAATTCAATAGAACACAAAATAAATACAGTAGAACGTAGTTTATCCGAATCCATTGGGATCAGACACCGTTCGGATTCGCGATTGTTCGGGTAACTGAAAACCGAATGAGATCCATGCAGTATATGAAACTGGACACTATGTGAATGTTGAAAATCATCTCATGCGGGAAACGTGCTTGAAGAAAAGGGAAAGTAGATGCAAAATGTCGCAATTTTACCTTTATTGTGGAAAATAATCACTTATTTTTTGCTGTACCAATGTACACCTTTTTTTGTTGTTGCTGCAAGGCGTTCTGATTCTCTTGAGCAGGACAGCACACTGACTGTTGTTCGTAAAACTCCATAGATGTCTCTAATGCAGAAAACGCATCAGCATATGATGGACCCTTGCTACTTTCGTTGTTGTTGTTGTCCTCGTCTTCATTCGTTCAATATTTCAAGTTTTGTCTCTATGTTCAAGACGTTGCGCTTCCGTTTTGAATTCGAAGCCATAGCAGTTCGCAACTCAACAAAAGCGCACGTATACACCCCTTCACTTGGAAACAAACTGACCTAATATTCCGTGCAGAGGTTTACCAAATCACACAACTGAAATTCCCCAAATATCCCTCACCTTGGGTTTTCTAGTCACTTTTGGCCTCACGCAAAACAACTGTTGAGCATTGCACTGTTTGAAAACGTATTCATATACAGTACATGTAATTGACACACAAAAAAAAATGGTCCAATTATTTGACGCTCCGGGTTATAAACGTTCGGATAAACGACGTAAAGCAATCAAAATGAATTCGAATCACATAATTTGATTCACCACATAAATTTCTTAAGATATTTAACAATATACGTACTGTAATATTCCATATATTTCCGTATATAAGTCGAGAATTTGTGAAATTTTTAAAGTTAAAGTAAGGGGGTCGGTTTATAAACGGATTTACTAATTTCGGTAAAAACGCGGTTTTGGAAAAATTTTGTGTCAATCAAATCAGTATTTGTTGATTTTTTTGCATTTTACATCTTCGTACTTAACATTTGGAAGTGAGTGTAGAAATCCGCTACAAAATGGTTTTTACGAAAATAAGACACCCCCCCCCCCAAGTGGCGTTGGGGGCGTTATAGGTAATTATTTCCATTAGACGTATAGTCTTGAAACTTGGTAAGCAGAATTCTTTTATAGAGTAGAGATCCGAGACAAAATGGGTTTTGCGAAAATTGACCAAGGGGTGTTGCGAGGCATTAAGGGGGGGGACGTTTGGGATAAATAAAGGAAGCGTGATATTAATTAATTTAAATATTTAGTTAATTTACGTCACAGCTATTAATTACAGTATATACTATGAAGTTATAAAATATTGTTGAGATCTTCCATCTGAGGTTTGTGAGGGAGGAGGTTACGTCCAGTCTCTGCGAAAGTTTCCAGTCGTCTTCTCTCTGCCCTCTCTAGGGTCTCCGACGTTAGCGGTCGGCCCCTTTATCCTCGAGTTACATCCGGTTTGCTTGCGGAGTAAGGGTTCTCTCATGGTGTCAAAGGTTGCCGGGGTGATCTTAAAGACAAGTTCACGTAATATTTTAAGGGTGCAGGTGTTCATAAAGACGTGGTGATACCATCCACAAAAGTAGCCGATTTACAGCTGTGTGACGGAATACGTTACAACAGGCGTTTTGGTAATGATTTCAACCATTGTAGCAGCGTTGTCCGTTGTTACGCAAAATGATGTAATAAATACTGTAAAGCGTTAAAACTCCTGTGTTCATTCAGAAACACCCCATATAAGAAATTGTGATTCATTCGCACGGCTTCTGAAATTGTCTCCGGAGACATTTGGATTTTAACTGAAAGCCGTGCTTCTATACATCACCTTTCTCATTGGACAGCTGTTGGGGATATGGCTAGCGTAAATATCTGAATCTTGTGGATCTGAATCTTGTGGTTCGACTTACTTCTAGACACTGTATATATTTTCAATGGGTTCCCTCCCGTTTTGGATTGAATGGCAACGAGATAACCGATACAAGATAGATGGTAGTTAGGCGAAGTCTGCTACTGCTGACACCTTTCTGGGTAACATTGGTCTAACTTTTGCCGAACTCTCCACCATTTAAATGATAGAATCAAACGCATTTTGGAAAATACCCCCTGGTAACCCTTGGTATTTTGGGAAAAGACCCCGTTGCAGGGCCGTCTCCAGCAGTTTTGCCGCCCCAGACAAAAATGGAAAATGCCGCCCTCTCTCTAAAACAAAAAATATAATTTTAAAAAAAAGTTCAATTGTTCACATTGATACGCATTTATAAAGCTTGAATAATTCCTGTAACAAAAAGCAGCACTGCAATTATATAAGTATATTTTATGCAGTGTAATAAACCCCTCAGGGTGCTCACCTTCTTTAGGTGAGTACGGGTGTCACAATCCCGAGGTGCCCTAGTGATCTTTTCCTTTTCCCACGGGGTTTACTGTCTTTGGTACACACGGGCTTCACGAACCCGGGGTACCCTAGTGATCCTTCTCTATTTTCGACCCTCTTTCTTGTCATTCAATTCATTCTTTCTTTCTCTTCCCGTCTAGACCACAGATATTAAAACAAATGTTTGGTGCAGTATAGCCGAAATCGGCTCTTGCGCCAATAAACCCCAAAATCACTCACACTCACTCAGTGTAATAAAATAAATATGGACGTATTGTAAATCCTACATAAAACAGAAGGGATAAAAATGGGTTATAAAACCTATTAAAACCAGCTAAAATACAAGTAGACATATAAAGAGTCAATTGACCAAAGAAGAAATACAAGATAATTCGAAATTAAGAACATAATTACCTGTTAATATTTCAAATCAGTAATATGTAAGAGAAGAATCATTCATTTCAACAGTCCAATTTCTTCGAAAAAGAGTCTACTGATGGTGGGTATCACAAGCGTTTATTTTAACTCATGCACTCAACTTATTTTAGTCTAACACTCATGACTAAAATAAAACTTTCCTGTGGCTCTCTATCAACCAAAAACTTATTACCCCTATCCCTTTTTGGATAGCTGACACCGGACATCGAATGGGTGAAAGGAATGTCCCTTGTGGCTCCATTCCAGAACAGGGAGAAAGTTAGCAGAGAAAAATGTGTAAACATAACAAATTTCAAAATATAACGCATACTCCCGCCTGGAACCTTTCAAGTTTCAGCAAAAAAAGAAAACTGACATTAAACATACAGATTACAAAATAAGGAAATAAGATACGCTAAATGAAATACTGAATGCAAACCCAATACTATTTCAGAAAATATATCAAATTTTTCGTACCAAAAAAAAAAATGTTCTTCATAATCGATCCAAATGCCGTCCTTAAAATTTGCCGCCCCGGGTAGAGGTCCGGTTTGTCCGGCCCGAGAGCCGCCCTTGCTTGTTGGTGTCATCAGCTCAATGTTCTTAGTAATCATCAGACGGCTCTATCACACTTTTAGTGGCCACATCAAATCTCTAACTTTTCCCCAGGGCCAAAAAGTCTTCCCAGAGTGTCATTGGTGCGAGGCTGATCAGGGATCTCCCAGTCACCTTCTTAATTGTTTGAATTTTGCTGTTGACGAGGTTGTGATAACGTTCGGTTACCTCTTACATCCGAACCCTCTTGTCTACCTGTAAACCCGGCTAGATGTGTAGGAGGAACAGAATAATCCACAGACATGATTTCCAATCTAATTAATTTATTAATTCTTATTAACAATTATCAAGCAGACACAATACAATTCTAATTAATGTTTATGATTTATAGTAGAGTGCGGAGGTGAGATTCTATAACACGGAAATACTACTACAGACCCTCAACTGAATCTAAGACAGCTTAAATACGCTCAATTATACCTACGTCGCACACGGATAACTAGCTTCTACTTAATCAAATGCACAGTACCTGAACCTTTAATGCATCTGATCCTACACTGGAAACTTCCAAGCACTTTCTTCGGCTTGATCAAATGACGTTGGCTCCACGCTCTGTAATCTTTAACTAATTCCACTGCTTTTCAATCTTTAACTAACAACTAATTCTCAAATTTATAATAACTCCTATTTGCACACATCCAACGTATGAACTTCAGCGTGTCAACAACTCGCTTCCTTACTGCCAACTCGCGAAAACCGAATTTATATAATATACCTCATTTACATAAATCACGTTTGCTTACTCGATGAAAATTGGTTGAATTAAATATTTTGCTTAAAGAGATAAGAAGGAATTAGTGGAACCGCGTATAGATCCGTCACAAGGTTTTATGAAATCCTATTTTATTTTAGGGATTTTTTTTTTGTCTAATTTTGGTTTTATGGAGATGGCGGAGCTTAAACAACAACGACAAAGTCCGGTAGCTATAGGTTTGACCATAAAAAGTAACTTGTTTCGTTTTTAGTATCCAGTAACAGCCCTATTTTATAACTTCTCATTTCTTATCGCGATCCGTAAATGTAGAAATGTTTAGTTTGAAAATGTTTTTTTATACACTTGACGTGTGACATACTACGCTTCTGCTTCATAACAGACGCACAACATATTTTGTTGTGCGAATCCATATTTATTCGTCCAAGAGTCATGAAACCGCGAGCTTTCTTTTTCCAGTTTTTTGCCGAGAGGGCTGGAGCCAAATATTTAAACCCAGGAGATCTTTGACATGCCACATAATCTTATGACATACGTGCCTATGAGATTTCCACATCCAGAAATCCTATCAACTCTAGCTGGAGTCGAAACCGTAACCTTGAGCTTAGGAGGGGAGGGCACGCTAACTTTAAGCCACATAAGCAACTTTAAAACAAAACTAAGAAACAACTATCAATTTACAAGGTTATAAAAGCAATTTTATAAAGTTTTTTTTTACTTCAAGGTAATCTTAAAGTTTACTTTAAAAATCGAAGTAGAATGTCAATAATGAACTGGTGTTTTCCATTACTACATTTTTCTATTGATTGAAACATTAAAAAAAATGCTCTTTCGATTTATTCAATTGGAATTAGAAACTTCTATATGTTACAAAATGTTCTTTATGGTTAAGTGTAATTAAGTATGTCACAAATGAATTTTCCCCCCCAAAATGCGAGTCGTAAAAAATAATGAAAAAAATAATACGTCCGTAAATAACGCTTTCCTGAAAGGTGAACAAATAAGTGGACAATCGATGCCCATTTTTACAACAAATGCTGAATTGTCTCACTGCAATTGTATGCATGTATTATTTCCCTTACCGCACGCTTGGGAATTTTCAAAACATGCCCTTGAGTAATACGTATATTTACAAAATATAAAGGCTTAACAGGAAAATTATTGAATATGATTTTAGTATATCATTTATACGTTCCGGATATAATAAAAGAGAGACAAAGTCTTTATTATATAAGCTCTGGCTATTTTGGAATTATTTCAGTGTATTGAAAGGATGATTTTTATAACTTCTCTAATATTTTCTGCTGGGTGTTTCGGGTTCATACTATGCGATTTAGAAAATGATCTAGTAAATTCTGAAAATGCTTCATGCAGTTCCGAATATTTATTTCCACAATTTCCAGAATGTCAAGAATTTGAAGATTTAATTAGAGAAAAAAGAATTGGTATGTTTGTTTGCATTCATTTATTTGCGTATTCATCATGTACAGTAGAATGCCGTTGATCAGTTCGGTAACCCAATACAGGGTGTCCCAAAACTAGCACGGTTTGATTACTCGTTTGAAGTACATACAAAATGAGAATGTACCGTACACACTGAGAATGTACCGTATGCCACATGTGGCACGTGTGCCATGGGTTGTTCACCCCTGCTATAGACTATGACTCCTTCTTCAACACCATAGCTTGCTTCTCCCTTTTCATGCAGCACAGGAAAAAAACAATTTTTTGTTGAAATAGTTAAAGTAAAATTGAATATTTTGACACTCCCAATCAAACCGCAAGGTGCAACTGATAAATTCTTAGCCTGAGGCTCGTGATAAAAGTCTCGTGTCTTGTCTCGCAATATTCGAAACGAATCGGAGATGATTTCACACTTTACCGGTTTCTCATTAGGCGTTCTATAGAATAAATACCTAGGCTATGTGGGAAATATGAATCATTTTATACATTTCCGGCTAGTTTTAGGCATTCTATACAATGCCTCGGCATTCTATAGAATGTCGGATTTCATACTTTGCCGGTAACTTAAACATTCTATGCCTGTTCTGCTTTATGCTTGCCTGGTTATTTTATATTCTTAGTAGTATATATATATATATATTTTATTTTCAGAACTTAGAAGAAACGGAGAACTAAGTGCAGAAGATTGTGAAAGCTTAGGTCCCATGGTATGAAAATATAAACGAGTTCTCGTATATTTTTACAATACATTCAATATTTTTCTTTCAAAATACATTAAAAATGATGTCTGTCATGATGTGAAATTTAGACTTATTAAACTTTGGAAAATATTATTTTTAAATTTAGATGATACATAAAAAAATGCCTTAAGAGAAAAGTTTCTATTATATATTTCTTGAATGTTGATTATTTTTATATATATTACGGTTAAACTGTATGGTTGGGTTATATTATTGAGTACTTCATAAAATAACTAAGTCGGTTACAGTGTTAACGAAGTCAGTTAAGATTAGTGAATAGTCAGTTTTTCGAAAAATACTTTTAATATTATACGAAAAGATAACAAAGAAAAGCACAATATATTATATTTTTACGAATTTTGGGTTATTCGTACATAATTTTATTTTAAAACAGTGTAAATAATTTAAATCTGCATGTTTAATAAGTTAATATTACGTTGCATTGAATTTATTTTATGATAAAAACTATTCGCAAGCAACGTCGTCCCTTACATTATTATTGCGCTTCAATAGGAACTTGGCGAAAAATTAGCGCCAATTTGGCATCAATTTTGGCGACGGCGAATTTCTCGAAATTACTGGAGAAGGTCTAATGACGCAAATAGATTTGTCGAGAAAGCAATGAAAGGTAGCCACGCAGACTATAAATAACAGTCACTTTGCTGAAACTGAGTTAGTATTACTTCTGTTTAAATGTTCACTTCGGTGTTTGCTTTCAACCGAGTAATTGCTTGCGGATAATCTTTATCGCTACGTGCTTGTATTCTTATCGTCTATATTTTATTCTCATCGTCCTCACCTCTTGATTTGAAAAGGACAGGGCTTATGTTCGACACAAATGTAGATTTTATATTTTGCCGCCCCTGTAACGCCCCCTTCTCTCGAACTTGATTTCCCCAAACCTCATTTTTAGCGGATCTCTTCTCACTAAAGAAACATGCCTGTTGGATTTCGAAATCTGTTGGTCTAATAGACCAGAATCGATTTTTTTAAATCTATAACGCCCCCATAACCCTCTTTGGAGTAGATTTTTGGAGAATATGTTTCTTAACAGATATCTACTCAACAAAGTAAGCATGCATACCGAATTTCAAGTCTAAAAGTTTTAAAAACTGAATTTTATTTTATATTACACCGTTGTAACTCCTCTTGGGGATCGATTTTCCCGTAACCCGATCATAGCGGATCTATACTCAACAGAAGAAATATTTTTGCCAATTTTAATGTTTATTAGTTCAAAAACGGGGATTTTTTTTTTTTATCCATAGTGTCCTTTTAACCCCTTTGGATGTGAATTTTCACAAAATCCGTTTTTAACGAATGTACTGAATAAAAGAAATTTTTTTTTGAATTTCATGTCTGTGGATCAGACAGTTATCTGTAACAACCTCTCTTTGGAATCGATATTTGCAAAACCCATTCTTAGGGGGTCTCTACTGAATGTAAGGAACATGCGTCCAAATTTCAATGTAGTTCGAATAGATTCAGGAATCTGATGAGTGAATAAGTTTGAGTCACTTTACTTTTATGTTCAGTTAGACCCTGATTTAACGAATTCATCGAGACCGAACATTTTATTCGTTAATTCGGGATTATTCATAATATCGGGGTCCAAAAAACATTTTTGCACTTACCTTTTGGAAATTCTATATTAAAGGAACTACACAAAAAATACCCATAACTAAAAATTACACATTTTTTATTCAGTAGCTGAAAATATTGTTAATGATTTTAACTGCTAACGACTAAATTTAAACTACTAATAGATGTTTTGCATCTTTTTGATTCCTAACTCGGAATAGTTCGTATTCAATTTCATGTCGAGAAGAAAATATTGTGTCATTTACATTTGCTGCTTGAGGTATATTTTCAGTTTCCAAGCAATATAAAGCATTCGAAAATATAATTGTTTTTTTATGAGTTAAGGCTTTATCACACGTACACGTTTAATGCAATTTTTGATCCAATTTGTACAAGTTTTACTCCGTTGCCATAGAAATGGCTTTGGAACAACTTTTTGCCAGTGAGCTGAGAAAGTTGCTCTAAATGAAAGTTGCTTGAAATTCCAGCCAATGGGGTTCTTCAGCACCCTACGTCACAAACAAGATGGTGGTAACGGTGGTAGCTTCGCTTCAAAGGCATCAGATATGGCGTATAATATTTTAATGGTGTACAATATTTTAATGGCGTATAATATTTTAAACAGAATGATGCTCCATTTCTGTTTTGCCCCATAAAAAACAGCGCGAGCGAAATAAATGAAATCATATTGGATGGTCGTTTTAGAAGTAGAAAAATCAGCGAGTAATGTTTCAATGTGGAGAAAGAGCGTGGCTGACGTTAGAGCATGTCATTTTGTTTACGGTAACCTTTCCCCCTTAGATTCTTCGAAAAGTTGGGCCAAAAAATTGCACGGAAAATTTACGTGTGATACCGTTTCTAGATTATCAATTTCTGCATTAGAAGCGCAATTCAATGACAAATTTTCAGAAACAAACTTTTTGCAAAAACCGTACGTACAATAAACCTCACTTCACTCAAGAAAGAGAGAAAATAGTAAAATCTTTAAAAACATATCACATGTGTTGTGGAATGGAATGAGATAAGAAAAGAATTTCCTGTACTATGCAAAATTCACGCGACAGGTTACAGTCATGACACATGCCTGTACTATGCAAAAAAATTTTTTTTTTAATTTAACAATGGGCTCTCTCTCGTCAACTATTACTGCAAGTAAGAAGTCTTTTTATGTTCCGGACAAAAAGAAAATGTCATTTGAAAGGAAATCAAATTTTTTCTAAGCTAAAGTAACAAAAAAAATTCTGCTGTTGAAGTAATTCGTTAAACCGGGGTTTTTTATTCGTTAAATAGGGTTTTTTTCATTTTAAATGGGGAAAAAGGAAAATTCTTTAATAGGGGTTCGACAGTATTTATAGTAATAAACACAAAACGAAGCCCAGTGGCTGAGTTGAAGCATATCGCGCTTCCACGCCAGAGGTCCGGGGTTCAGATCTCAGGATGGGTAAGATCAATTCAGCCTTTCATCTCTTCAGTGAGTCATGAAATGAGTACCAAGCGTACTTGGGAACTAAACACTGGGAGTTTCTTGTGTGACTGACCACCTGACCGGAACATCTGCATACTGAGTCACGCATACTGAGACGAGAACAGTAGACGTCGGTCCTGATTTGCGCCACCAAGTTTAGTTTGTTGTTGTTGCTAATGCTACCTGTCTGACGTAGTCAGATCGAGGCTCACGAAGTTCATCAAGGCATCGGGTTAGATTGTACGCCTGTCGTTAGCCGCAGCTTTGAGCCCCATGCAGGTGACAGTAAAATTTGGCTTGGTTCCACCCAATTTTGAGGGAGAACACCCTGGGAAAGTTTAGTTTAAACATATAAATAGTTATTTCTCTGTATGAATGCTCAAATTGCCTCATGTACTTAATACTTAAAACGCTTTAAAACTTATTTACTTACCTATATACAAATTACCTAATACAAATTATTACCTATATTAAATTGAATGTTTGTATATATGACCTCACTTCACTCCAACACCGTTCAACCGATCACTATGAAAATTGGCATGTTTATGTATTTTTTTGTGGAGAAAGTTGTCCTGCTATCCATTTTGTTGCAGCTCTCCACCAGGTGGCGCTAGAGCATATCAACTTCTGCATCA
>BMAO01014998.1:0-154914 GCA_019973975.1 Trichonephila clavata
TGGTGTCCAAAAGTTAAGCATAAATCGTTAAATGCAAAAAACATGGAGTAAATATTCGTAAAATTATTCCAAATTTCTTGCGGATAATAATTGGGTGAAGAAGAAACATTGGGTTTATGCAAAACTTTTCAGTCGACTACGTCCTGCACGAAACACCGGCGCATGTCCAAACGTGGAGAAACCGATTCACGCAGCATAGGGAGTTCAGACAAGTTTCGTGCAACTGCTGTGCGAAGGAACGTTGTTAACCATCAAACACGGTGAATGATGGCACAAAGACGCCAATTGGACATGTTTACGAAAGGAAGAATCGTTGGAATGCTGGAATCCTCACGATCACAAACCGAAGTGTTTCGAATTCTGAATGTGGACCAGTCTGGGATCTCAAGACTGGCAGAGATTTCAAAGAACGGAAGATGTTACCGGACAACAAGTATCAGGTCGACCAAGAGTCACAACCCCTCGCCAAGACCGATATCTGGTAATAAGTGCGCGACGTCAGAGGGGCAATACTGTCAGAGCACTGGGTTCGGCGATCACAGTCGCAACAGGAATACGAATTTTGAGACAAACTGTTTACAGGAGACTCAATCATGCTGGCCTGTTTTCCAGAAGACCAGCAGTTTGCATTCCCCTCACATTTGCGCATAAACGCGCTCGTTTGAACTGGAGTTTGAAACATCAACATTGGAGTATGGGAGAGTGGGCCAATGTAATGTTCAGTGACGAGTCCCGTTTTAGTCTGAGTAGTGATTCTCAGCGGGTAACGATATGGAGAGAACGTGGAACACATTTTGAACAAGAAACATAACGGAAAGACATCATTTTCCATCAAGGGGAGTAATGGTATGGGCAGGCATCATGATGGACGGCCGCACAGACCTCCATTCCTTTGACACGGGGTCTGTGACTGCTCAAAGATACAGAGACGAAGTTCTTGAGCCTCGTGTTCGCTTGTTTCGAGGTGCTGTCGGTCCTGACTTCATATTCATAGATTATAATGCGCCATGTCATCGAGCGGTGCTGATTGATGACTTCCTTGAAACGGAAAACATCCTGCACATGTCGTGGCCTGCGAACTCACATGATTTAAATCGTATCGAGCATGCATGGGATATGCTCGGGAGACAAATTTCAGCCCTTTCGCACCCACCAAGCTCCGTTACAGAACTGAAGAGAGCTCTCCAAGAAGCTTGGAAACGTTTGAGCCCAGAACTCATTCATCATCTCATAGCAAGTATGGTAAATCGCTGTGCAGCGTGCCTGGCTGTCAGAGGTGACCACACGCCTTATTAAGCTGCGGCATCAGTATTTTATTTAATGTTTTCTTTCATTTTTTCTTTAAAGTGTGAATCCTTGCTATGCTCAGTTTTCTTTCAAACTGCTACTTTGGATAATAAAATTAATTATTATCATTCTTTTGATTCGCTTCCTTATTTTATAACCATTTTGCACTCGCATATCACGTTTCCCGCCATTCTGATTTACAGTTCCTTCTTTATTCACATAATTATCAATTATGCTTAACTTTTGGATACCAGTGTGTATATATATATAAAGAAGGAAAGGATTTTTTGCCTAACACTCAAAATGAAATGTGCAGTCATTAGAAAAATGGAATACCTTTAAATCGGTGCATTTATTGAAGGCTCAAATTAACTGAGCTATGGGATAAATGAATACATTGATTTTCTGAATTAACCTAGTTAAATTTTTGAACCTGAATTTTTTTCATAATGGAATCTGGTTTTTTTTGCAAAAATATATAAAAAAAACTGTCTAAACAAAGTATAAGCTTTTTTAAAACTGCAATGATTTGTAAATATAGAAAAACATATTGAAGTAAACTTTTAAGAGAACTGCAAATTACTTCGTAAAAAATTAATATTGTATTTAATTCGTAAAAATTCCATTCACACTATTAAATTTAGGCATGTTTATTCTAATATGAAGTAATATCACACAAATAATCCAAATAATATCATTTTTACTAGAAGTACACATACACACAGAGAACAATATTTTATAGTGTATTATATATTTTTCACACATTCTATTGCTAAAAAATTAGAGTTCTTTTTCTTTAATTTAACATTGCTATTTATTAATTTCTAAAAAGCGTTTTATTTATGCAAAAAATTATATCCAATCAAGAATTTCACATAAAGATTTATGTGGGTGAGTGAGTGAGTGAATATTAACGTCACACTTTTCAGCAACACGAGGGCTTTTGGCGAAGGTCCGCGTAATTTTGAACCATGGTCAAGTGACGCGGATGACACCTGAGCTGGCACCTCCTCTCCTAACTACCACACCACACCAACGGGAGGACGCTTGAGCTCTCGACAGATTTAACGTGCATCGCGCCCCTTCACGACGGGTCTTTAGTGGTACTGGGATCGAACTCATGACACGCTAGCCATGATCCGATGCCTAGAACACTTGGCTACCGTGGCCACAAGATTTATGTGGAGTAGCTCTTTTAATCCAATCTATTGCATTACCTATAACATTAGAAGGAGAGTAATTTGACTGTCATTAGACACAGAAACTCTGAGCTGAACAAAATATCCTCTTCTTTTTCAACAGTTGATTTCCTGCCATCAAGCTTTGACGTCGAAATCTGAAATGATATAAAAAGATCGGAAAGTTTCTTGTCTCAATTAAGCTAAGTTTTATGTTAATGGGCAATTGATTTGTTCCATTATGTCCCCTTTTCGTGCCATTAAATATTATTAACAGACATTTTGTTAGTTAAATAATTACTTTTCCGTTCATTAACTTGCACATTTATAGTATTATTGAAACAAAAATTGTTTAAAAATAGTGTATTTACTTTTAAAAATAATTTATTAATTCACTTTCATTTATCTTTGTTATTTTTCTTAATTTAAAGATTTTTACTAAATAATAATAGCAAAACTACAGTAAATATCTTCTTATTATGTACCTAGAGTTCTATAGAACCTTACTATAGCTTTATTGATTATTATATTATAGTCACACACACAACATACTATTTGCAGCGAAGTTCTTTGTTCCACTTCAAACCAGCTTAAGGGGACGCAATCTTTTGTGACATCATATATTAAGCATCTGCTTAAGCCAGCTCTCTCATCAACTCAATGCGCTAACAGCTGTTAACATTTATTTCAATGTTATTCTGTACGATTAGCATAGTAAATAACATGATATATCTAAACTCAGAATTTGCTCCTTCAGTCATGAATAACTATTTAGCCAAAGGATTTGAATTCAAAGCTTTGTCTCGTCTAGACGTAAAAGCGGTTTCGCCATTCAACATCAAATATCATTTTAAATCTTAAAATTGTATCCCGTAGCATTAAATCTTCTTTAACAATACTAAATCCTCTATGTAGCTCTTCTTAAGTAAATATCAGTGTTCAAGACATGTTAGCAAAATTGAGCATTTCATTGAGCAAATAAATTGCGTAATTACATTTAGAGAACTGTAAACTCATTCGTTAAACAGAAAGAAAAAAGTTAACTTAAATTAAACTAAAAATTGCAGTTTCTTAAATGATATGGAATATATCTATGTTAATGAATGATATACAATAATTAAAATATCAAAGAACTAACTAATTACTGGAAAGTTATTTCATATTTTACTACTGCTTCAATACATTTTATTTTTAACAATAGAAGTGTTACGTATAACTACTTTAGTAGAAAAACTTATAGTACAATAAATTTTGGTTACATAAGTCTATCAAACTTATCAGTTATTAGTTTGCAGAACCTTCACTTATATTTTTCATTTATATATTATACATAATGCTATAAATAAAGAGTTTCATTCAATTGCGCTTAGCAATTTAATTTTTGAACAATCTAAATATAAAAAAAAAATTTAATGTTTAGATTTAAGTCCAATTATATTGGAAAAGTACTTATCTATACTAATGAAAGAAATAGAGTTTGAGTTTTTGTGATTTAGCGCAAAAACAGGACGATATAAATGCATGAATGTTGTCATTATAAGCAAATTTCCATTTTACTAGTGATATGAATCTAATTGCACAATCTCTGAGAGCAATAAATTATTTTTCATGCAATTCTTGGGTGAGTGTTGCATATTTATATCATCATAATGTTTATTTATTTGTTCTTTGTAGAAGAGTTAAAATTGTTTTGTTCTAAGCAAATTAAATTTATTTTCTTATTTCAAGTCATTTATGAGAAGCAGCAGGAAGAATGGAGTTACAATGGGTGATTTCCACATTTGAATTTCAGTGACCTTTGCGCATTTCAACAAGTGATCAACACTTCCAAAAGTAAACTTTTTTGAGGCTGAGAGATCGAGCCGTACTGATATCGTTGCCTTTCTTACGTTTTTCCTGCGTTCAACTGAGAACACAAATTCTGCACCGACTTCCCTCATCTGGAACTGACTGATGAACATTCTTTTGATCATGGAAAATAAGCCCAGATCAGAGGAAGCAGCCACTTCCAATGACCAGGCACAAAACGTTGCATCCCCTCCCACGCCACTCAACGAGCGTTCAACTAAGGTATTCATTGCCGACAATGCAGCAGCAATATCTAAACTGCTCAAACTCCGAGCTGTCTATGCAGCCGGCGCGCGCAAGATCGTCATCATTCCATCCACCCTAAATGAGTACAGTCACTTACAAGGTGAACTCTAAACTATCTACAACCAACTTATTGCCATTAGAAACTCTCTAAATGTCCCTCTTTTTAGCGTCTCACCAAACCAGATGGCCCTAAGCAAAATAGTAGCTAGTGTTACTTCAAAGTGAAAGAAAGCAGATGCTCCTCCCGAAAATAATACTTCGAGCAATAAAAGCAATTTTACCAAATCACTGATCAAGAAGAAAACTCACAAAAAGGCCACTTTGACGAGGATGGATTCAGATCACCAGCCAAGAAACAGATCGCAAAGCCGAACGGTAAACCTCTTTTTTATTTCCCGCCGCCATCTTTCCCACCGAGACAAGTAGTTCTGCCCCAGTAGCTCCTCTCTTACTGTTCTTTCTAACTCTTTTGATGTAGAGGAGATTGAAGTTGATACCCAACAAGCAGCTGCGGTTGTCACTCCCACGGCTAAAATCCTGCCTTCTTTATGCTGCCAAATTAGGATTGGGCGATCTTTTGGTTTTTGCTTGTAGTCTTGCTTTCGCGCTTCAAAGTATATTATCAGGATGTTTCCAGAGAATTACTGTCCAAAGCAAGGAGGAATGTGTAAAGCCTGTCATATATTTCAGACACGAACAAACCGAATTTAAATCTTTCATGTTAAAATTGGAAACAGTGTTCAAACTTTTTCTGAAAGGACTTCCCAGTTCCACCGAACTTGAAGCTGTTAAAAAAGAAATCGAGTCGAAGGTTTTCAAAACTCATAAAATTTCCCGTTTAAATAAATTTTAAAGCAAAGTCCTAATGCCACTGATTTACATTTAGTTAACGTTCTTAACGCAGATTCAATCTACAATTATGTAGAAATGTTCGGCACTCGTATAGCTGTCGAACCGCATCATGGATCCCGTAATAGCTGGACCAACCAATGTTGGTATTCTTAGGGATTTTTCCACAGATCGGAAATTTGTCCCCTCCCAATAAAATGCCTGAAATTTGCAGGACCCCATCAGGCAAAATACATTATTCTACAGTTTTAGGATGCCCTCAAATACATAAATTACGGTGGAGAACACGCAGTTATTTGGGGGCAATATCCGCGTTTTCCAAGAAGCAAAAAGGCTCCAAACCACCAAAACAAAGATGAAAATATTAAAAATAATAATCCAAAGCCCAACAAAAATATTAATCAAAAGAATAAAAATACTGTACCTAAGGTGGCACCCTCGTCACAAAATTTAAAAAACAATTATCAACATAACAACTCTTAAAGTTACCGCACCACAGACCCTAAATTACCTTATTCCAAAATTGTTTCGAAACAAATCCTGTCAAACCAACCTAGAAAAAAATGAATAATAATAATGAGATCAAAATTTTTCTGCTCTGTATTGGCCATTTCCAATGATGCAGGAGTAGACCAAAATTAACTAGCAAAACAGGCAGGTTCTCCCAGCGCAAAAAAAATCTAAATGATGCTAGTGAGAAAGCGTGCGTAATTTTTGAAGAGTACGTAGCAATAGTACAAGGGTTCAATTACGTCCCATCCTCACAACCTAGCATTCATTTCCAAAGTGTAATCTTTATCAAATTTATTCTGCAATGCTAACAGACTTCAACCCAAAATTTGTGAAGTCCGTAACTTTGTATCAGATTAAAACCCTGATCTGCTCTTAGTTCAAGAAATGAAACTATATATACTGCCGGGTCTAGATCCACTTATTACGAATTATCGCCAACATAAAGAAGACAGAATTAATTTTTCGAGTACTCAAACAGATGGAGTACCACTATATACTGTAAAAAATATTACGATCATGGCAGAGTTCCATTACCATCTCTGCAGTTTACGGATGCAACCCCGCTATCGAAATTAAATTTAATAACCCCCCTTAATTATCCGAATTGTTTTTCAGAGTACGCTCAAAACACCCCAATAAATAATAAAAAATTCCTTGATAAAAATTTTCTCAAAATTCTTAATACTGAAAATATTATCATTTCTGGAGATTAATCCATTTTATCCCATTGTCCTATGTAGAGGACAGTTGAAAAATATCTTGTGGAAATCATGATTTGTTTGTTGTGAATATTTTGTCATCAGAAACATGTAGGAGTTTTAGCTTCTGCTAGTGTGAGTTATGTGTTTCTCTTCCTCCCCCTCCCTCTGGACATTTTGCATGTTCATCGCATTAGTAGGCATGAATTGTGTAATCTCTTTGCGATTACAGAATTCTCTTTCTTAGTTTACTTCGGGCTCTTGGCTAGGTATTTTTCATGTGATAGTACTATTTGCTTATAATCCTGGTGGTTAATTAGAGATACATTGTTCTTGGGTAAGTTTAGCACATTATTTTAGCACTGCCCTTTAAATAGGACAGTGGGACGATAAGCATGCAATGTGTGACGCATTCTTTCTCTCTTTATAATTAAGAGTTAAAACAAAATAATTTCACTTCTTGTATTTCACCCCGCTGAGTTAAGTCAGTGTAAAGGTTTCTGAAGTCAGAGGAAGCATTACAATTATCAAATAATTTAGATTCAGATGACAGTGACGTTGAAGTTAATGTGTTACCACCAGATTCCCGTGAACTAACTGACGAAGATGAGGGGGAGGAGAATGAAGTAAATACTGGTGAGATTATTTTAAACGATGTTCCTATGTCTCTAGAGGTTATAACTTGAGACAGTTTCCAGACTGAATCGAGCTTTAATATTTCGACAGCAAAGAACAGAAAAAAAGCTGAGACATCAACCATCTTGGATAAAGACTAAATCCCTGCAATATACAAAATGGGTAGCACAGGTTGAATCAACTGCAAATGCTCAAACAAATGGAAACTGCATTGAAAGTAAAACTACATCAGAGCATTGTGAGCGGTTTTATTCCAGTGAAGTTTATGATCTCATTGTAAAATAAACTGTGCGATATTCAAAAGATGTAAAAAACAAACACGATTTCTTGACCCCTGTAAACAAAATACGTGTTTTTATGGGAATTTTGCATCTAACTGGTAATCATTCAAATACCTGTGAACGTGATTACTAGTCAGATGCTGAAGACCTTGGCAGACCTTCCCTGGTGAAAAATGACATGTCATGAAATCGATTTAAAAAGTTGAAATCTTTTTTACACTTTGTGGACAATGGAACTGTAAATCAGCATGCCCAGGATCGATCCTTCAAAGTAAAACCTACAGGATTGGATTTAATTACAAATCGCATCCTTAAAATTAGCCCCTCTATTTAATTTATTAAGGGAGAACTGTCATTTCCCTAAGAATTGAAAGATTGTTCCCATACTTAAACCCAATTCTGATGATACTCAACCTCTTAATTACCGTTCAATCCCGCTACTCAGTAGCTTGAGCAAAGCGTACGAATTTGTTCTTTTGTGAATCGTCTTAATCAGCACTACATAGCCAAGAATATTATTATTCCTGAACAGCATTGCTTTGTTACACAGTGCTCTACAATAACCCAGTTACTTAGTTACTGAGCTGATTCATCATGGCTTTCAAAATAACCAGGCCACGGGCATGCTTTTGGTGGACATAGACGAAGCCATTGGCAAAATTTCGTACAATGGCTTGCTATCCAAGATAATATAACTTGAATTTTCAGACCTATTCTCCAAAATTATACACACTTATTATATTTCGTGAATTTAGAGTCAGAGTTGAAAAAAGTCTCTCCGCCCCCCTCAATCCAATTTTCAGTGGGGTACTCCAAGGATCTTCACTAAGGCCCAAACTCTTTAATCTGTACATCAATGAGATTTCGAAGGCAGCCGACGTCCACTTAGCGATGTACGTGGGTGACACTGTCATTTTCACTCAAAACATTTGTCACCGCAATATCATTGAGCGATTACAAAACTACAAAACTATGTCATTTGTCTCAGAACCTAACTTAACAGGGAAAATCAAGGTAATTACATCTAAAAGCGCATGCCTCCTCTTTACGAGACAGCGGTGCTTCGGAAACCTCCCACATGTCAACATTTTTTATCAGTTCGTCTCCTGGGTTACTGAGTATAAGTACCTAGAGTTAATCTTGACGCTAAATTAAACTTTCTCACGCACATCGTTCCACCCACCAAAAGGTGTCTGGAATGAGAAGCACCCTAAATCGCTTGATTTCTCCCAAGAGCAAGCTCGCATTAAGGCCCAAGGTTCTGTTGTACAAAGCTATTCTTCGCCTTATCATGCTGTATCTCCCATCTGAGCAGATGCGGCAGATACTCACCTGAAAAGATTGCACACTTTTCAAAACAGTTAACTATGTAGAGCAGCAAACGCACCCTGGTTTGTCACTAATGAAGCCTTGTATAAAGATCTTAATGTTCAGCCGCTTCGTGATTTCATTAAAAAATATTCAAAAAAGTTTTTCAACCGGCTACCACAGGTTTCAAATGAATTCATCAGATATATCCCGGTTTATGACACACACAATTCTCTCCCTTTCCCTTCTAAGAGAACTAGAGCAGTAATTAACCACTCATATCAACACTTCAAGCTTTTGCACGAGTTTGTGTGGTAGCATCAACCCTCATGATCTAATTTTAAACTTCTCTACCAAGCAGTTATTTAAAATTTCCTTTCAATAACCTCAAGCAGTTATTTAAAAGGTAAGAAGTGATGGACTAAAAAAATATTCTACTTAATCCTTTTTACTAAAGAAAGTCGTCCCTTCTCTCCTCATTCCGTCGAGATGCGGCAGCCGGTCAAAAAGCGGCCTTGGTTGTCAGAAAGAAGTGGCGTCATTTTCTCGTCGATCTCCTTCGAAAACGAAACCGAGAACCAAATCAACTGGTAGAGATGTTTCCCACTCACACCTCCACCAGCGTTGCTTTGCGGCACTCAATGTGGACTGCTATGTATTTTTATGTAACTTTACAACAAATTCTTCTAATTTTTTCAACTAATTCTGATGAGTGGGTAATAGAGCTTTTTCTAAGGTTCAACCTAAATGTATAACCGTTACCGTTTTAAAATTGTTTTTTGAATAAATCATCGTAAAAAATATTCTTTCACTATTTCATTTTAGTTGTGGAGAACAAAGTTTCTGCTTACGTTTCTGATTTTACATTAATGCAATTTGTTTAAAACTTCACCTATCTTAACTTTTTCATTAAATTTAAGCTAAACTTTTATTTTACTCAAGTGTTTTAGATAGTTATTTTTAACTTAAGTGAATGTTAATGGAGTTATTTCTTTTTCAGTATATCCCTCGACGTTGATGCAGATTAGATGTTAGATCGAAACTAATCCTGTTTTATATAGTTTTTGACTTTAGTTAAAGTTACTCTTGTATTTTTTTTAATTTATTTCAAGCAAAATTGACTTGCAGTATTTGTTTTAGATAGTTTATATTTTTTATCAGTTTGTAATTTCTCTTTTCAAGTTCAAGACTAGTTGATATATACTTCTTTGTATGGTCGGATCCTATTTTTTGTCAACTCGTTTAATTGATGCCGACTTGCCAAACTACTGTCATTATATTTGATAGAAGTCCAATACAGAAAATGATCTGTTAACACAATTTGTTGAAATTATTTCACCATCGCTAAAGGTGAACATTAAAATAATATTTTGCTCAGAACTGTTTATTGTATAGTTACATCAAGTATAGTCTTATTTTATATTTTTAGATTTCATGTTTACTGATTAATGATGATTCCTTATGAATAGTATATTTTGTATACTGTTGTGCTTTTCAATAGTGTATGCTAATTACTTAGATATTGGTTTTGATATATATAAAGAAAAAGTTTTGGGAAGAACGGTATAGCGCAAAAACAGAAAAGTCCATAATTGTGGTATTCAGTACACTGAATCACATGGGGGATGAGGATTCGCTCTTCAAAACAAGTTTTTTTGAAATTTAAAATAGATTTTTTTAAAATCGTATGAAGTGTGGTTGCAGTTTATTTTCCTGACTAACTCTACAACGGAAACTTAATAAGATAACGAGTCAGTTTCCGTTTTTCTTATATTTAAATCATATCATTCAAAACCTCAGTGATCAAAATGACATCGAATTTATACAATACTCGAAGTAAACACCTTACCATCTTTTAGGGGGAAAACGAGGGAGCGGAGTACATAAATTCAGGGCTTTGATGTAAATTTTTAAACATACTATCTCAGAGCGAAATTTCACATTTCTTCTTTCTCTATATTATACACTTCTAAATAATAATTATTATTATTCTGATATATTGTATCTTATAAGTATTTATACGGAGTTACTCACGAATTCTCAAAGATGCAACAAAATATCTTGAACAAGTAATATAAAAAAAAATTAAGTCAATTCTTATTTAGGTTAACAAAGAAAAATTTTATTTTAGTTACTTTTTATTAAATAATTACAATTATAATATAAATATGTATATACATATGATAGAATCACAATATCAAATGGCAAAACAGAAAGCGATTTTCCTTGCTATATATGGTGTATGACTAATGTTTTTGTTTGTTACTATTTACTCATTCATAAATTACACTCTCGGAAACTAGGCCATCCCAAGTAGGACTCAAACCCCCGATTTTTGGATTGTAAGTCCAACGCGCTATCCATTGCACTACAGAGACTCAACAAGCGAATTTCCTTTTTATATATGATTTTGTATTATTATTTTATTATAATTAAATTGAATTAATAAATTAATATTTGAAAAAAGCTGTATTAACTTCAGGTGTCATCCACTACAAGTTTTAAGAAATATATTTGAGGCTTGAATGGATGAATAAAAAGTATTTTATTAACGACTGAAAATTTTAACAAGATATATATATATATATATATCTTGTTAAAATTTTCAGTCTCAATTATATATGGGGAGAGTGAGAACTAATAGTATGAATAAAAAAATGCGAGGTATAATTCAAGAAGAATATAAATAAAAGATTTTTATTCGTTTGATTTTGATTTTTGGATATATGTAAACAATAATTTTTAATAATTTGTTTTGAGAGATGTATTACATAAGAAAAGACGGAATAACTTATGTAGCAGCAGTATTGCCTTCATAACTTATTTGCTTGCCTCGTTGTTGAAATAACTGTCTAAGTCAAAAATCTAATAAGAATTATTTTGACACTTATTTGAAGTTACATTTCTTCAAGCTACCATAGTGCGAAAAAATTCTAACAAATAAGTTTAATTGAATCTCTCATTGAATTTGAGCTCGTTTCCTAAGATTAGTTTTAAATAACAATTACATTTATATATTATAAGAAACTTATTTACTAATTTACTCTTATCTAAGTTGTCTGCTTTTGAGTTTTCAGATAAGGGTATTTTTTTTTCTTTTTTCCATTTGTGTACTTAAATGTAAATAAATCTGTAAAGGGCTCTGTTTGCGGCTTTCTACTTATCCTAAGAGGGAGATACGTTTTATACATTATTTGAATGAAGATGCTCTTCTGATGTAACCACGATTTATGTTGTGATAAACGTTACTATTTAAAGTCAAGGGAATTAAAGTAATGAGGGATAGAATTTAGAAGATAGAATCAAGGTGATAGAATGTAGAAGATAGAATCTAAGTGATAAAATATAGAAAACAGAAAGTGAAGATACAGTTAGGGAACTTGTAGTTAAAATATAAAAGAAATTATATTTGAATCACACGTTGGTATGTTCCTCAGAAAAGGCATAAAATACTAGTGATGATTCATTCAAAAAAAATATGTGTAGTTACTGATAAGTATAAATCTTTCACATTTTAAACATTTAACTTAGATTAAATTTGACTTATTCCCCTTCGCTCATTGAGATTTAATTGAAACAAAATAAATATTTTTGTTTGCTTTAAAAAGGGCTCATTATTCGGTAAACCCTTCCACATATACTCGAATGGAAGTTAGCAACAAATTTTTACTGAAACAGATCATACAACTATAATTTTAAATCAATTTGTTATTCCAAATAAAATATCAAAATAAGGTTAGAGATAATCTCGTTTTCTGAAGAAGAAAATGTCAAAATTTAGTAAATAATCTTTATCATATTTGAAAAGAAAAATTTATAAGCTGAACACAATTTGAACAATGTTCTCTGTAATTCGGTGAATATCTGGATATTTCAGGCTAGCTGTGAAAAAAAATATCAATCTAATGAGCTGAAGACTTCTCTCTTTTTTCATAATATTCCTTGTAATAGACACTCTATAATCAAGAGCTTTTAATTATTAATTTTAATGATTTTCATTGTACAGAAAAATAACCCAACTCTTATGCATTTCTAAACATCATTTTTTGAAAATTAAGTCTTCTTTTAAACAAAGAAACTAGAAGATTTCTAACGACGAATAAATATTTAAATCTCCTTTTGAAATCTTTTGTTTCAAAGTCTGCGAAGTAATTAAATACATTTATTCCTAGTAATTTAATTAGATTTCTATTGTTTTGTTTTAAATGCTCGAAAATCCATTTCCTTGATGGAATGAGTTTGACACATACTGGAACATTTATTCTTTCAAACTTAGTTGCAACGAGAGAAGTGAATTCTAATAACATTAAATTCAATTTGGAATCTTTTATTGGGTCAGTCTCTTTTCATTAGCAGCTACTTGTTATTCTTTATTTATGTTTACTTTCCTCACGTCACTTCATTTGTTTTTAGGAGAACTTTCTCTTCCTTTCTGGATCAATTCTTTTCCCAGGACAAGTATTATTAACCACAAAAAATAGAGCTAAAAAAACAGAATCCTGAAAAAAGGAAAAAAGATTCTATATTACTGATTGGATTAAGACCGAAACTAGATCTGCTGTATTTGCTGTTTCTTATATTGACTTTTTACATTTTTATTTTATCTGTGACAATTTTTTTATTAAATGGTTAAAAGAAAAAAATACAAAATTTTTGTTTAAGTGTCACATTTTATTAAAAAAGACTTTTTAGAGAAATAAACTTGGGTATCCGAGTTAAAATGTATCTGAATAGTTTCACCATAGAATTTTAGTTTGCTTTAAGGTAGACCACTGATGTTATTTTATATCAGTGGGAACTTGATACTTAATAAGATCCAATTTCCTACCAAAGTATATTAAATAAATTATATGTATTTTATTTTTTGAATAATTTATTGTTTGTTTTCCACTGTTCTTAAATTGATGTTATAAATATTATAAAAAATCTATAAACAAAATTTTGAAGTTCTTGGAAACTGCCTTCTTAACATCCATGAAGTAGCCAACACTGAAATTTAAAAAAATAAAATACAGCTTTGAATGAAAATTTTTAAGAAAAATTGGAGGGGGGAGTTCACGCACATTACCTGAAGGAGGTATTTTTATTTATCTATTGAACCAGAAGCGCGTACTGGTAAAAAACGTGCTAACTTTAAACATTGCACGAAACAAGATATTTAACCGTTCAAGAATTTCCAATGTACACAATAATAAAATCAAACCCATTAAAAAAATTGAAGCATTTCACATCAATGTATATTTTACATCATAGCCGCCAGAAAATAGTTTTCAAAAAATGTTTACTCCTAAAACAAATGCAAAATTTTACTCGATTTAAATTTAAATTCATGTTACAATATTCTACAGTAAATGATAAAAATAATTAGAAATAGAACGATACCCATACGGTTTCCAATTCCAATGAAAATCCTTTCTTGTACAAAAGTATCGGTATGGTTCGTTATAAAGACACTACATACTGTTGCTCACTACTGCGTTACTATACTATTGCTTCAAGAATAGCTCTTTTTTTGTAGTAGGAAAATAAAAGTTACTGGTAGTGGTTCACCGTTTTTGCCATTCTTCAGCAAACTGATGGAGGACTCAATGATCTAACTCTCTGATTAAACCCCACGTTTGCAGTGATCTTTCGTCTGTTGATCGTTAAACACACTGAAGGCTCCTTGTTAATGCTCTCAAGATTGGATTTGGACTGCTTTTAATAACTTGATAGAGAGCCTTTTCTCCAATAAGGTAAAGCACATTAACATCTTGCCTGATTTTGAGAACTGTCTACTCTTAATTTTCGAAACTAACGATGACGTGTATTAGTTAAATCTCTCCATAAACTTGATGTGCACTTCGGAGGGGCTGGTACTGCCTTGCCTTTGTTGAACTCGTACAGTAAACAATGTCTGATGAGCACTTTATCCCTTACCATGTTAGACTATCTTAGATGTTTTTACAAATTATATAAACTATATATGTTGCACTATATGAAACTATGCATTTATATGCTGAATATCTACACCTTTTACTGAGCGATGATTCCAGTTATCCCAATATCATATTCAAAGGCAGTTGAACTAAAAATTTACATCCCCAAAAACTTTTTTTTTTGCTCATTCTTGATAGCTAAAAATTTCGTTGCATTGAAACAAAAGTTCTTCAAGTTGTTTTGCATGTTAAAATGTTGTAGTCTGGGCGATAAGAAAATTACGTAAAAGAAAAAAATTTAAAATCCCTGTTAATTATTTAATATATTTGCATATATGTAGTATAACCCGTAGTTATTACCAGAAAATAAAATACTTTGATCATTACTTTCTGAATAAATCTTCAGTTGAAAGGCACATGTTTACTAAAATACAAATGCCTACTTAAACGCAGATTTCTACTAAAATTAAAAATAGAGACAGATAAACATAGCAACCAAATATGTGTCAAAAATAAATTTAGTTTAATAAAATTTTATAGAAAAGGAAAAAAATAATTATGTCCTACTTATTTTCTAGTTAATGACAGGTCTCAAAATGTTTACTAAGCAAAAATACTGTTTTGTTTATTTAATTAAATAACAGTAACAATACCAGAATTTAGTTACAGAAGTAAAAAATGAATCAAAAAATGAATAAAAAATGAAAGAATCAAACAAATGAAATAAGTCAAAAGATTTGATATTTAAAAGTTACTACGAAAATTCAAAAACGATTGCTTCTCAGATAAGACTAAAAGAAATTAAATTCATTTTAAAAGTCCATTACTTGTTTGTTTTAGAAATTTATCTTGTTAATTGCAGTTGCCAATTTAAAAGATCTCATAATAACATTGACATACATCAGTTAAATCAAAAGAATGCCTAAGAGACAAAACTTAACTGCTCATTAAACTTTTAAACATATTAGGCTTGAATAAATATCATCTCCGTTATGTTCTGTTGGCAGAGTAATTACGCAGTTAGATAATTGGAAGATTCTTAACGAGTAGATATAAAACTTCGAATTTTAAGAACGAAAACGCAGACTTTTCAGAACACTTTCCTTTAGATTATGTTATTCACACAAGAAAAGTCTCTTGAAGGTTAATGGAGTGGCAATTTTTAAGTATTCTAGTTTAGAAATGCTTTACATTCACGAGAAAAAGTGTTTAACGCTGGTATGTTAAGTGGAAGTATAGAACGGGAAATTTCTGTACTTAAATAAGTTGTAGAGCCTTCTCTTTTATAACGTTTGATATCCAATCAAGCATTGATTAATATCATTTAAAAAAAAAGACTGAAATCTATAGTGAACAAATGCCCAAATTGGAGTTAAAATATTTAATTCTTAAGCTGTTTATTAAAATCAAATTACTTCTTTAGGACCCAAGAGAAATTATGCGATCGATATACAGTGATTGATAACAAGGCAGCTCTTTCATGAATATAATATGAGTGTTCTTATTATTGAGTACTTATTAAATCAAACTATTGGAAAGGTTTCAGAAAAGCGTTAAGCTATTGAAGATACTTATTATGTGGTATTTTAAATATTTAACCTTTAACATACTCCATAATTAAACTTGAAATTTGTGAACAATCTATAGCAAAAACTATTCAGTGGAATTGCATGAAAATTGGGTAATTGCTGAATGAAGCGATGAGAGTTTTATAAAGGGGAAAAAACAATTGAATTTCAAAAACCTCCCCAAGGTGGTGTATCATAGCTTTATTGAGAACATGTAAATAATCTTCAAAAGTTAACAAAACATGCTCGATGTGCTGTCCACTATTGTCTGCTACCATCTGGAGGCGCAAAACCTCATGTTCGACTGAGGCAGCCTGAACTGGTGAATGTTACGCACATAACGTTCTATACTTTCTTTAAGGTCGGATAGAAATGTGATGGGCTCACGGTAGACCATGGCCTTGAGGTACTCCCTCAGCCAAAAGTTGCAAGGATTCAAGTTGGGGGATCTAGGAGGTCAAGCTGTAGGAAAATGCAGGCTGATGATTCAGTCGTCACCGAAATGGCGGCGGAGCACTTGTTTCACACAACGGGCGATGTGTGGAGGAACACCATCAGGCATAATCACTGTGGTTGTATCACATCGCCTTGCCTGCCGCTTCCAAATGGTAGCAGACAATAGTGGACAATGTATCGAGCATTTTTTTGTAAATTTTTGTAAAATATTTATTTGTTCTCAATAAAGCTATGAAACGCCACCTAGGGTGGTTTTTGAAGCTCATTGGGTTTTTTTTTCTCGATAAAATTCCCATAATTTTATTCTGCCATTACCCAATTTTCATGCAATTCCGCTGTATAGTTTTTGCTATAGATTGCTCTCAAATTTCAAGTTTAATTATGGACACCTGGTATCTATGCAGAATATTAAGAAATTAAAATAACATTCAGAAGTAATTTATCATTGCATGCACATGCGATTTAATTTTAATATGTACCACCTTCATCCATATTATAATTGTTACGTTGTCATGTTAATTGTACAATTTCGTTAAACTTTTTAACAAGTTCGAGAGATTAGTATTAAAATATTACACAGAAAATTAATAGAAGAGAAATTAAAAGACACATGAACTATTTATTGGCAAGGCAAAATGGATCATAATTTGCCTGTATCATAATAATGGAAAGGTGTTTGAAGAAATTAAGCTAACATGTTCATTACAGCTCGAATATGTCATAACACTCTCAATTCAAGTGTTTTAAAAATGTTCTGAGCTCTTTAAAAACAAATAGATAGTTATATATAAACACCTGATTTTATAAATAAAAAAAGGCTTGGAAAAACTTTACACAATTGATTTTTTTAATGAAAAAGATTTTTCTCTAAATTCAAATAATTTAATAATACAAAAAAGTACAGATAATGAATGGATACTTTATTTAGTGTGACATCTTTATAATTTTAACTCAAATATTCTATTGAGTAATATTTGATAGAATTCACTTGTTTTACTCGAATAAAAAATGAATGCTGTTGAGTAAATACACTTATTCGAGAACTTTTCGAATTTTGATCCTTCTTTATTCTCAATCTATGTCTAATAATCTCAGTTATCTTAAGGGATATTTTGTTATAAAAATATTCAAAATGTAGATTATAATTTAAAAAAAGAAATCATAAAAAAATGAATTACTTGAATTTTCACCTTGTAACGCACTCTATATTTTCCAAAATGGAGTGGAATTTCCACTGCTTGAATATAAGAGAGAGCCAGGATCCCAACCAGAGGGGATCTCTCACCTCGCCGTCCAAACATGGACTGTATTTAACTAAAATTTACTGTAAGAGGTTCTCTAAAAGTTTAATTGTATTTGTCTTGTATAACCGATAAATTTTGTAATTATGATATTTTAGTTTATTAAATGTAGTAATTTTCCCCCGAGATTTTGTTCATTACTTTCAACCCAATAAAAACATAAATCAATATTCTAACCATATTTTAAAGTATTCACCTGAAAAATCTCTTATAATTTGTACATCCTAAAATTTTTAAAAAATTGTATCATATTTTTTATTTTTGTCGTAGGAATTTGGAGGAGCACTCAACAATAATTTGAAAATGTTTTTTTTTTAATCTTACTAATCATCTCTATTCACTTATAAATCTTTATTAATCAATTCAGATGCATAAAATTAAAAAAAAAAAAAAAAAAAAAAAAAAAAAATATCATTCTTTATTATTCAATTTTTTTTTTTTTTTTCTTTTTTATTACAATAGTTTTTTTTTTTTTTTTTTTTTTTTTTTTTCTTTTTAGCATAAAAACAAAAGGCTTTCATAAAAAAAAGCTAAAAATGTCTTTGGACGTTCCTAATTATTTTTTTACTAAACCTAAAGCTTTTTTTCACCTCCTGTCAAGGAAGAAAATTAACATGGAACTGTATCCAAGATGAATTTCATATGTCATAATTCCATGCCTTCTTTCTTAGTAACTGTGTCAAATGTGGTAGAGAAAAGTTACTAAAGAGAATATTTTTTTCTCGCTTGTATATGCAACTCATGTATGTTAGAATTTTGTCAGTAGGAATGGGGTTCATATCCACAATGTGTTCTTTTGAAAGACTACAAATGCTCCAATCTCGTTTTCTTGGAAACTTGCTTGGTTTGCCCATCTGTACTAAAGTGAAAATCAGTTCTGTACTGCCTATCTACTCTCAAGCAACTTATTAACCTCTCATTATTTATATCCATTTCTTTTATGGAGCAATTCAGTTCATTTTTCTATTTATGTAGCCTAGCATTCAGTTTTATTTATTCTAAGACAGTTGGCTTCTTCCTTGTCTCTGTCAAATTTCACATTTTCAGCAATATATATATATATATCAGATCTCAAGCAAATTACTTTCAGAAAATATGTAGCATATATTTACATTTATATTTTTTTTTAATTTTTAAATCATGAAGTATTGCATTTATTTACTTTTTTTGCTGTCGAATAATATTTCAAATCAAAATATAAGAAATTTTTTAAAGAATAATTAATTAATGACAAACAGAAGTCATTTATATGTAACTGAGAACGCATGTTTTAAAATTGCGTAAATTGATATATTCAAATGTTTTATTAATTCGAACATGATAGTATTTAAAAATACGCAATTAAAAATAAATTAAATTTAGCTGAATGATCAAAATAAACTCAAATATTTAACTTTTATATGCCTTATATTCTGAACAACGTTAGCATAAAAATACTCTGAGATATATACTATATACAAAAGGAAATTGTGAATGCAGTTTTGCACTGAAAGGATTTGCTTTCTTTATAGATGAATAAAGTGTCAAAACGGTTTTTTTTTTCAGTATATCTTGTTAAATGTGCGGAGAGTTTATGTGTATCATACAGGATTTCTTCCAAAATACTAAATGAATACTTTGTTTGTGTTTCTTAAATATTGATTAATACATTTAAGAAGAATTATATTGCAGAACAGTTCTTTTAAAATAACAAAATCTAGAAAGTACTGAACACGTAAAAAAAACTATTGTACAACATTATCTTTTTATCACTGTTTTGAATTAAATTTGGTTAGCGTTTCTATATGTAAAATTTTTAAACATACGTACACTCAGAAGCGTAGAAAATAGTGCACCAAGAAGTGAGCTACAATCATGTAACCTTACAAAGTAGTTGAATGACGTCCGATATGATAGTGAACCAAGTTTGGTGCCAATGTGCATGACCACACACCCTGCAATGACTCTGTAATCAGGAAACCGATAAGTAGTGAAAGATACATAAAATATAACTTTCACATTTCAACACTAGGAGGACTTTAGCATGTGAAAAAAGCCACGTAGACGTGTTGTTGTTGTCGTGTCCTTCCCACGTAGACGTGTGAGAAGACATTTCGCTCAGTAAAACGAGTCTAAGAAGATCCGGTCATCGGCATGAAAATCACAGATTGTTTGACGATGCTGTATTTATCTTCACGTCGATCGTTTGGAATGTGCCATCAGAACAAGTTGGGAGCAGGGAACACGAAATGGTATCTACGTGCAGAAAATCCGGTTTGAATCGACCAGGAAAACGGCGAGGACAGAGAGTGGAAGGATCGTGTGGTTTGCTTTCGCGGATCCCACAGTGACTCGTTTCATGATACAGTCAAATGTAGGACTGCCAGTTGTTCTACAAACCATTTTCAGACATCTCGCGGAAGTGAATCTGCAAATCAAGGACATTTTTCGTGTAATTGCTTTAACACTGAAGCATCAGCAACTCCAACTATAGTGGTATCAAGCTTGAGTGACGTGGAATTCCACAGATTGATTATCCGTAGTGTTTAGAATTGAAACTCGGTTCATTTTGTGACCAGATAATAACCGCGTACGGGTGTAGAGTCATCCTGGTAAATGATATACTTCCACCCACACTGTCGCGTGACACACTAGTTGCACAACAGGTGTAATGGTCAGGGGGAGCATAGCCTATGATTGACGATCTTTTCTAATTGTGGTGCATGGAACCTTAATGGACCAGCCTTGATGACATCTTTTGACCCTACGTACGAAGCATTTAGAATACATATGATTTTAAGGAGTAACAATTTAACAATTATTTCTTTTATTTCTGGATAAAAAAAATCAAGTTTAAAAATTAAATTATAAAACTCTAAACATATAATAACTAACTCCTCCCACGCATTCCTTCTACGGGGACAACACTCGATCTATATGCTGTGTGCAGTGATCAGAGATTTTATTAGCTGTGTGCAGTATTCGTTATCATTTTATTTGTTTGTTCATAAATAAATGTGTGCTGTCCAGAAAAGTGTGAAGAACTCGTTTTACAAAAACAACAACAGTTTGAATAATTATTAATTATATAGCTTTTGAAAAAATATTATAATACACTTATTACTTTTATATCTTTTTTATTATAATTATTTTTATTTGAATGTAAATACAACTTAACTTAAACTGCTTATGTTCCCTTATTGTCCGCTTTGTACTATTATTTTTTATTCGTATTCGCAGATATTTCTAAAATTTCAAAAATAAAAGCATTGAAAAAAATTATATCTTCTTTTTGGGGTAATCAAAATGATCAGTGGAAATGCTTTAAAAATCTATTCGCAAATCTCTCTCAATTTATCCACAAAAATAAGCTGTTTTTCAACACTTTCCATGCTTTCTATTTCAGATCAGTAAGCCCAAAGTGATTAATTATCATCATCTGGTGTGTTAATTAATCTTGATTATCTTTCGGCAATTGTTGACTCTGATATCACTAAACTAAATGGAACTACAGTGATAAGAACGCGATTAATGTATATTTTCTCTTAATAATCCCCAATTCCGATTTAATAGAAAATTGGTTGAATAAATTTCAAACTTTGGTTTGTATTAGACATTTACTGTTTCATTATACATGACTGAATTGCAGAAACCACTTTCACGGAATTTGGCGCTATTGAAGTATCATAAACCACGAGTCACTTCTGATTAAATGATGATAACAAGCAGAAATTGATGCGAAAGTAATTTGTTTGAATTAAATATTATTTACAATGCATAATATGACTTAAGTTGCTCATAACAATTGCTTGTTAATCATTATCTTTTAAGACAACTTTACTCAATAATCACTCATCTAAATAACTACAAAATTTCGAGTGTTATGCTTGAACAAATTTTGAAATTTATAATTCCCCGTTTGGAATTACTGCTCTAAATAATCTTTTACAAACGAATCAAAAAGGATTGAAAATTTTATAATAAATCTCGATTTTATGCAATTAGTTAAATTAGTATAGCTGACATGATTTAGTAGTCATTCACGTAGTTATTGAGCTCTCTCGATATTATGAAGTGATTATGAATAGAATTTATGCAGCCAAAATACACATAATCAGTTATATTAACAAAAATTATAATTCTAAAGGCATATACTTTTTTATTAATTATGATTAATATAGTAAGCATATTATGAGAAAATTACTTCCGGCTAAAGACTATAAATGAAAATTCAAAGGATTTTCATTCACAGTCCTTAGCCAGATTAAACTTACTATTTTTGGCATATTATTTTAATTTAATGCAAAAATTTAATAATTTTATTCAATCTTGAGAAACAGTATTATTAAATCATTATATATTTAAAATCTGAAAATTTAATCCTTATCATTTTAGAAATGGGCTGGATTACGTAATTAATGTGTTTAACATTTTGTATCAATATTTTTTTTAGCATTTTTTAATGTATTGATTCATTTTTCAAGGGTGAAACATTACAAAATTTCCACAATATCTAGTAAAGTTAAGTAGATTTAAAAACTTTTTCGCACATAAATAGAATAGGAATAAAAATGTACATAATAATTATTTTATACTATTTATTTATCAAATGCCTGACCATTAACCATCAGATCATTAGGCAATGAGCTCTCCAGTACTTCTTCACAATACAGTCCAAACTCTTAAGCGCAGAACACACGTGTAGATGAGAAGCTTCCATGAGTGGTTCAGAAGCACACAAAACACAAAAAGGGAAGTCAGTCAGGTTAAAACGAAACAAATGAGTGCGAAGGCAGCCATGTCCAGTCAAAAATCTAAACTCAGTCACAGCAGCAGCACGAGGAGAGTTCAAGACACAGTTAGGTTATAATAGCACCCTCCCAAAAAGCTACAAAATCTTATTCATACAAAACGATAGAACTTTCGACTGAAAAATGAGGCTCACAGGTGTTCCTCGTAGTCCCAACAAACCCGATCTAAACCGTCGACTGTTGGAGATTTCCAATCACATACTGACGAAAACTGATTACAACACGGTTAGGGAGCCTGTGAGGAACATATATTGTGGGTTGTAGTTTTTTTTTCGCGCAATTTCATTTTTGGGGTTTCGTGCGCCAGATAGGGGAAACTACCCACTGTGCGACGTGTTCAACATGCTTGGTCCATTTCAATTTGTTAACGAAGATGCAACCTAGACAAGTTGAAACATCATTATGCTGCAAAAAAGAGCATCTATAAGCAAGGTAAGCAGTGAAAGGTTGTCTATTTAAGGTGAAATACTGATTAGTAATCTTCCTTAAGTTTGTAGTCATATTATTCTCCAAACAACAGACCTTCAGTCTCTCAAGAGAGAGAGCGACATTCGCTATAGCAGATTTAGCTTTACCCAGAGTGCGTCATGAGGAGGTCTGCTACGTTACACCCCTCATTTTATACTATACTGTTATCATTTTGTTTTCAATACATACACATTATATCTAGTACTTCTTTTCATTCCAGGTGAATAACTCTTAATTGATGTTTCGCTTTTCTATTGTATAATGTGTATATGAATTATTATCATATTTTCTCATAGATTTTTGACCATATAATACTAAAAGGAATTTAGTGATTTAAGAATCCTTACAATATATTGATTTACTAATTATCTTCAGTTGAATTAAATTTAAAATCTCTATTGGCTGTGTAACTTAGTTTAGTTTAAATGTTATCTCAATGACATTTATTTTCAATACCCTGATTCTGAGAAAAATTTGAAATTATTGAGTCAAGTAATTTAAATTGTAGGATTATTGGATTATCTGATTTAAGTAAATAGTTAATACTTACAAATATCAAATTTGTCAATATTTATTTTGTTTTTAATTCTTTTTATAATAGTTTTTTCATTATCATACAATTTTGGGTACTAAAAACTCTTGGACATCCCGCTTTGCATTGTGTAACACATTTTCTTTTATCCAAGATAAGGTTTTATTCGATAAATTTTGTTTGATTCCTTTTTTTTAATTTCCTTCATTTCCATTAAAATAATTTGCTATTATTATTCCTTTACGAGAAAAAACTAAGCTCTTGACGAGAAATATTTTCATAAATTCACCAATGTGCAATTACATATTTATCTAAATGCAAGTGTTTGAAAAAAAAACATTACCTTCATGTATGTTAAAGTAACACTTATGCAAATTCTTATTGCCTCTTTATCTGCACCTCGTACAAATATATTCAAAAGAAACAAGATGTAGAGATTATCTTTAAAAATAAATTTTTATTAGGTAGAATAAATGAAGCAAAATAAACGAATTTATTTTTCATGATGAAAAGAATTGCAAGAGCATGAAAAAAATAGTTATCGCCTATCCTTACATTGGAATAGATGCATTCGTAAAAATATAATTACACTTCAGATAAACTGTGATGTGTTAATTAATTAAGTTCTTTCAGTTTCTTAAAAGAAAACATCAAGCTAATCCCTGAAATAACAATGCAAATGAGTTTTTTTTTTCAACGGAATTAATTACCATGTCGAGAAAACAAACAAAAAAGTATTAATTTTTCTTTTCATTTATTTATTGAGAGTTGATCGAGGGAATTTCTTACGAAGTCAATCGAAGTGATTAAAGACGATTTCTTTCCTTGATTTATATAATTTTACTTGTTACTTTCATTTCCCTTTCAACAATTAACTCTCGATCCTAATTTTATCAAACTCATATTGCAATGTCTTTGTAAAGTTTCATATCTTTCATTGATTTCTAGTTCAGTTTTCTCTTTTAACACAGAATATGGTATTAAAACCTACTTTGATAAAAAGAAAGTGAAGTAATGATTTTTTTATTGATTTTCAATAACACAGAAATAAGAATTTTTAAAAATACTAAGAAAATCAAATTATGCTTTTTTGAAGTCTTTTTTGTCATTTGATCTTTGGAACTCTTAAAGTACTTTTTCTTTACTTGTAAGGTTTAAAGGATATAATGTTAGTAGTTTGTTAACATAAATGATTCTGGGCAACTTTTTTACACCGTACAAAAACTCTTTAACAGAATATTCTAGTACTTCTTATATGTTTTATGTAAACTATAATATATATATATATAATTACATTTATAACTAATTTTTGTATAATGATAAGCTAGCCAAGTAATTTCCTTCTATATTTCACTGTAATTCAGAAATAATTTCTGCCCATATAACATATTCTTTGAGAGTTATTAAAACATCAGGTCCGGGGTTCTACCCTCGGGGTATGCAAGGTCTATTCAGCCGTTCATTCCTTCAGTGAGTCGATAAATGAGTAACAAGCTTACTTCCGGACTAAACACTAAGGGTTTCGTTTCAGACTGACCACCTGATCAGAGCATCTGCTCATGCACCTCAGTATCCAATGGTCACATATACTGCGATGGGTATAGTAGGCCTTAACATTCAAGAAGTGTTGAGCCTCCAAGTTTAGTTAAAATATATAATACGTTTTAGTACTCATTATTTGTAAAAAAATCTTTGTGTTATGGAAACATCCAAAACCTTTAAATTTCAATGATAAAGAATAAAAACTGATAAAACTAACAATTTAAGACAAATTTCTACTTCAAAAAAATGTATCAAAGTATTTTTGTTGGATTTTAATTACCTGTAGTTCTTTGACCGTGAAAATTGCTTTAAGCAAAGCCCAATATCACACATGCAAATACATATGCTAAAAAGAATATCAGACTTATCAATATTAAATTAAAAGCTAGTTTTGATCCGCTTAATTATTTTATCATATCATCGAAATTAACTTTTCATCTTAATTTTGTTAATTTTTTGTTAAATACTTTAAGCTTCCTTTTTCAAAATTAAACATAAATATTTCTTTCAGAATACATAAATTTAGATTTATTTCTTTTAAATCATAATATTATTTAGAAAATTTTTAAAAACTTTCAGCTCACACAAGCGCGTTTTAAATTACACTTTGAAAGAGAAACGCTTAAACATTTTTCAACAAGAACAGACATAGTTTATTGCTTTACATACAGTTTTAAAGAAATAAAGGCTCTGAATTAATACAAATATAAAAATGGAAATTGCTTTTCGCCTGAAAACGTGCTAGTAGGGACACACAATATTTTCCTTTAAAAAGAGACCGAACATAATATCATTTTTAGCAAAAGGAAGAAGAACAATTAGTTTGATGCATATATTAAAGTGAATACTTGGTAAAGACATTAAAGGAATAATAGCAGAATTTAATGACTGACTTTTCTTCCAAGAAATACTCTCAGGCATGAAACTAAATTGCTCTTCATTTTACAAAAAGAACAATTCAGCAGAGAAAAAAGTATTTCGTGTTAGTGTTAATGATTTTTTATTATTCATTTCAATGTAATTCCTAGAAATACTTTCTTCTTCTGTATTTCTCACATGTAAGAGGGAAGCCTTAGCGCAGAAGAATATTAGAATGCCTTACGGAATATTTAAGAACTCGAGTAATTTTACTTAAATTGCAATTCTTCTCTTTTGTTGTATGATCGCAAAGTTTGAAGGTATCTCTGACTTATAAAAATTCAATTAAAAGATTTTAAAAATGTAAAGATTTACAGAATGATAACGTAAGACTCTCACACACACACATTGTACTTTTTCAATTTAAATTCTTTAAATAACCTTTGCAGTTTTCTTTTAAAGTACGTTATTTAATTGAGTTTCTAGGATTTCATTGATATCTTAATGTTCTTGTTTTTATTTCTAAATCAATAAAATTTTACAAATGGAGAAAATCTGTTGAATATAAATGCATCTATCCATTCCTTTTGAAAATTAAGCCGCCTGAAAATGGAATAGTACGTCAAAAAATTGATAATGCTTCTGAAAACTTTGAAAGAGTAATTTCTAAGTATTCTTTATCAAATTTAAAATCAAGGTTTTATTATTTTCGTTGTTCTTGGGGTCTATGTTTTTCAAGCATAACAAAATGCACAAAACTATTTATTTCAATATAAAAATGTCATAGTTTCAGTTTCACTTAGGCTTCTGCTAAACTTTGAAATATTGCATTTATGTATTGTTTTTCACCTTTAAGACGCATCTTTAACTCATTTAATTGAGAGGTTGAATCTTCTGAACATCAACAAGTTTTTGAACGAATTTATTTTTAATTCTCTAAACGTCTTAGTTTCGTTTTGTAGATCATAAATTATTTGTAAAATATTGCTTTTAATTAACAATTTTATTTCTAAAATAGAGGGTGTGGCTGTGTCATGGACATGGCCGAGTGTCGTACGTGAATACGTCTCGTAACGGGTGATATTTTTTATATAAAATATTAGTATGTATATGCATATCATAATCATATTTGAACTCCGGGTTTCCATGTTTTGTTTCACACACATCACACTTATGTCCGAATGGATGTTGACAAACGTCGTAGTGAAACGTGTATTAGCTGCTGCCCAAAGTGTTTTCATAAACGGTGATTGTACACAATCGATGCCTACACAGTCCAGTGTCAATATAGAAGTGATTTCATCATCCACTTGCATAATTTCAATTGCCCCAGCTGTAGATGTTCTAGCACCGTCGTTGATCCGCTCTCGGCCGCATTCATTCTTTTACGTTCCCGACACTGCTTAATTCGGTCATATGGAGTTTTATTCGTACCATTCAATTGCTCTTGAGAAGCTCTTTCTAACCGTATACTATCCTTGTATTTGTATTTGGCTTATTGACGCGTATAGGCCAACATTATCTATTTTTGATCATATTTTTTTTTATTTTAACACCTTATTATATTCATTGTCCATATTTTACACTAATGCTTTGTATAGAATTTGATGAGTGCTCACGATTAAAACTAAAAAAAAAAAAACGTCATAGCTTCTCCGAGTCAAAAGTTATACTAAAGGAAAATCTCGATACGCAGCAAAAGTACCTCAAAATGGCGGCGCTTCCCCCTCCACCCTCACGCAATGCGCACAATCCTTACTCAGCGTAATAAATTCTTTGATTCTTTAGCTATCTAGTGGTGCAATTGAATTTTGGATGGAGATGATAGATATGTAGCGGCAACACCAAACTGTATCCCCCGATTTTGTTATCATTCGTTTTTTTTTAAATTTCCTCCCACTATGGAAATAATTTTAAAGACGTATTCACACACACACACACACACACGTCTAAAGTTAATGATATAGTAAATATTAAAAAATTCCAATAATTAGTAGTGGCTTGTGTTCCTTACGACGTTTAAGATTTTGAAGATGACTTCCATAACGTCACACTTCTTAAATCTTTTACTCTCAAAATCTTTCTTGCTATTATTGGGATAAGAACACATTTCCCGTATTTTGGTCAACTCTGAAGAAATACTTACCTGCGTGTCCGTTGGGTCATGTTAGAAATTAGCTATGAAACTCACTTTACTGTATGTGGGTGGTTACTATCTTATTTAACAACTGATTATACAGTAATTCAAATACATATTTTAAAAAATGCGTTTTTTATACTGCAAATATTTTTACAAAATTTCAAACAGAGAATGATGAAAAACCATAGCAATTTATAAAAAAAATTCTAATTATTGGTTCGTAAGCTGAAATTTTGTAAAGTAATATATTTTAGCTCCGTACAAATAAATATGAATCATTATAAAAACAAAGCAGATCACTTCAAACTGAAATTAATACAAAAACAAAAAGAGCTACCCTAATAGAGCTAAGTAATAAATTGCACTTCCAGATATTTTAATAAACTCAAAACATAATAATTCATACATGCATAAAAATTATCAATATTATATTGGAGATAGTCTTATAGGCACTCAATATTGCATGTTTCTTAAATATATTACATTATTAACTATCATGTAAAATACATTTTACTATGATTCTACAAATATTATTTGCAGAATTTATTTAAAGCATGCGCACGGAAGGTAATTTGAAGAATTCAATTTTATGAACATTTTCAAACAATCTTTTGATTTTCTTGAAGAGTGATTGGAAGCTAAATTGTGATGAAAATATAGTTTCTTTTACTTCTCATAATGATTCTCAAGAATCTAAATGTAGTCATCGGAAGTCATTTCTCATGATGGAAAAGTTAGTTTAAGGCTCCTGTCAATTTATATTGCATTCCACACTTGAGCATCCTTCTCCGAAATTCCTTCTATATAATTAATTATATGGATTATTTTCTTAGACTTTGCCAATAGTTTCTATCCTCATCTGGATCGTCCAGGATTTGGCTTTATTTTCATAGTTCATTATGACACCGAAATAAAAAAAATGAAGGTTAAAATGAAAAAAAAGATAATTTTAATTGAAAAAAGAAATTAAATATATTAATTTTTTTGGTACTTTCGTATCGTACAGTCATCCTAGTTCTCCAAATCAAAAGCATTGTCAATTCAAAAGATGTCAGAAAAGCTGCCATCATTATCATTATTGTGTTCAAACATGCATGGGAACGGCTTCCACTTCTGGTGGTGTATAAAGTCGTTTGGGGACGTCTTTTGATTTGACAAAATTGGTCAATGCTTTAATGCGTAAGTATCGAATTTTTTTTATTTCCATTCAATATTTTTTGAGCAAATTCTAGGCGATACCATTTGTACATCACCAAGTCAAGTCATGACGAGGATCTAAATTTTTTTTCGTGATTTTAGATGTCTTATTTAATAAAGGAAATATAAAACATTTTCTGTAGAAACCTTATTTCTAGGTGTTAAATAGCTTACATTTATTTCACTTGGAAATATTTTTGGAATAAATATCTTTTGTTCCAATATATAATATTGGGGAAATAACAGATCTTTTCTGTACAGTATTTAGCTTGGAAAAAGTGAAGCCACAATCGTAAAATAATTGAGTTTCGCTGCTTTTTAATCAAAGCTATCTTTCACTCTTAAAATACAAACTTTTTTGAAGTCTTTCTTCTTCGAAAGGTAAAGTATCCTAAATTTAGAGAAAAACTCGATTAATGAGATTCAAAAATAAATGTTAGAGAATTTCTTTAACCAAAACAAATTACATTTATTTCTATTGTGTTTTTAAAATGGCTTCTATTTAGTTAAAAGTATTCAGAATTTTATTCTGAAGTGTATGTAATTGGAAATTATTACGCACTTCAAATACAATTCTCATAATAAAAGTTACAAAGTATTTTTACAACAGCATGATTTATTCTATTTTACAAGAAGATTACGGAATATTTTTTATATTTATTTGAAGCACGTAATGTATAATTTTTCAAATTCTGCACATTTTACGGTATTTAAATAGCACTTTATTCGTAAAATAATACCAAAAATATGGGTTTATTGGTTTCAGGGTGTATGCTTTTTTTCTAACTTGTGTTGTAATAGTAAATTATAGCCAGTATTTGAAACATTTATCTAATACAATATAAATGAGCTAAAAATTGTCAAATTGCAAATCTTTTTTTATAAAAACTAGTGCACAGCAAGCCCTTAAAATAGTACCTTTCCTCTTTATTCAGCAGAAAACTTTAAAAATAAGACATTACTTTTTCTATCGAGAAAAAATATATATTTAATTTTAGAAAAACTTACAATACAAGAGTGACCTTTTAAAGAAGCTAAAAGCATTTTTAAGGCCATTCCAAGGGCCTTTAAAACTGCAACACCATAAAGAAGGAATGATGAAAACGCAAAATTCTCACAAAAAAGGAAAATGAAGCGATATGTACATATTAGCATTTAAGAGCAATAAACGACACAGGAGGGAAATATATCATCTCAAACTAAGTTAAAAAGGAAAATAACGAAACGCGTTTGAATGTGTGATGACTCCTTATCAGTATTTGCCATGCTAAGTATATAAGTTGAAAAGGAGCTTTCAACATGTGTCGAAATTCGATAGCGGAAACTGTTAATCTCTCCTTTATATTGCTACTCGCATTGTGGTCTGAATCCAATGACTGCCATGCGAATATGATATTGATGGGCTTAGGTGGGTAATACTAAACACATCATGCAGGATCTCTACTCTATCTCGCTACTAACACCGGAAAAGACAGGCATATTGTCAGTCGGTTTCGTAGGATCCTACAGCCACATCATAGACTTTGAATCAGGGAATAAGCTTGGTTACAGAACAAGTATCTACACGAATAATGCAAGGACGTTTGTAACAGCATGGATTGCCTACAAGGTGGACATTATTGCAGCTTCCTTGACACTGCAGCTTAGAAGTGCACCCAACGACAAAGCTGTAGAGGGGTGGCACCATGTCGTCTTTTCACAGACGAGTCCGGGTCTGCATGATGCATCATAACAGAAGTATCCATCGCTGAAGACACCGGGAAGAACGCATGTGCTTTGAGTTCATTCTCGCTGTTGCCATAGGGGCCATACATTTGTTTGATAATAAGGACAATTATTGCATACATGATGCAATCACCTCTCGTTTGTGTTATCGATAAACTAAACAAACAACGCTACATTCCAAAGATATTAAGTCAGGCAACAGTGTCCTATCTTCGAGGCCTTAGAAACGTCATTTTCAACGAGACAATCTAATAGTTCATGGTGCCCAATGTACTTGTAATCCTCGTTTTGTTCAACTATTACCCAGACCAAAATATTCTTTAGCTCTCTCGCCCTTTGAAAACATCTGTTCATGGGTTGTGGAGAGACTGGGTCACCGTCTTTCTCCAGTCACTACGATTACGGTGAGACATCGACTTGAATCAGCGTGGAATGACTTGCCTGTATCTATCATCCAAGCTCAGTTCGAGCCGATGCTTAATCGGGCTAGAGCCGTTTTAGCTCCAGGACTTACAGCTATGTGTATTAATTTAGAACCTGCATACCCACAAATTGAAATCATGTTTTCTTCCTTCTGTAAGGCATACATGTGTTGCAGTTTTGACGGCCAGCAAAGTATAATGAGGTAATATATATTTTTTATTCAAACTTTCTCTCGTTTACCTTTATTTTTTTTTTAAATATTTTAGAAGTGAATGGGAAACTTAAATCAATTTTAGAATGGAAAGCGAAATTGAATATTTTAGTTGAAAGTCAAGAATATTATCTATATAAGTATAATGAAGAAATTACTTTTAAATTTAGGAAAATATAGCGAAAAGCGTTTAGCTATAAATAGCTTTTTCCTACCATTGATGTACTCTCTTGACAATGCCGATCTTGAAAATTCTATTTCCTGAATGATTTCGCAAGCTAAATGGCCCCATGCATCGATCACCTACTATTTGTCTCCTATCGAAGACGACTAAATTGGAAATGTTATCGTGTGTGTGTTTGTGTGTTACTTAAAACACAAGAATTTAATTTTAAAGTTTTCAATACTTCATGATAAAATTGAATTATGCCACAAAGTGAATATATAAATATGATATACATTTGAAATTGTCCCAAAAGACATTTTTCTCTTTATATTTTATTGAAACTATTTTTTAATTCTTTCTCAGTGAATTTTCTTCTGTAAAGTAAACAGATAATAGTATTAACAAAACGCTAACATTTCAAAGTCAAACAACATTTTTCATTACTTAAAACCACTCAAGTAATAGTGACTTTGCTTTGAATTTTGAATTGTTTGAAATTATTACGTTCTATTTCTTAATTCAACATTCATTTTTTTCCAAAATTGTTGAATACTCTTCTCACATGATCAAAAGTTTTCCCCAAATACTTGTTTGGATAAAAAGAATTGTTCTTTCTGTTACATGATAACGTATATACACCTTCTTTTCACAAACTCAAATTTGGTTTTACTTTTTATTCTCTGGAGATATCTAAAATATCATTTTATATAAAAATCTTCAGGTGTGAACTTTTCTTCAAATCATGTATTTGTTTACGTTGAGTTACTTTTAAAACATTTTTTGAACAAAGGGATTAAGTTGTCTTTTTCCAATATAAGATTTTTGAGCAAGAAGAGTTGAATTTCTTACAGGATTAATAAGTCGTAACGTATTGTTATGAAGATTTGTCCTTCGGGACCATACTAAATAAAACAGATTTTGTAATAGCGTACTATTGGTAGAATCTCAAACTGAAACTTGATTTCTAATTAATACAAAAGAGAATTAATGTGTGTGAGAATGATGTAAGAAATTTCTTGTTTTCGTAAAAGGAATTCTATGAAGAATTGTTATTTAAACCTTTTTTTCAAAATTTATTACAGATTTATTTGTATAGAGATATCAAGCTGTAAGGAGAATTAAATTTTTAAAAGATTTTTAAATAATTTACTTTTTAATCTAACTTCATCTTCTCTGGTTAATAAGGATACACATACTTTACTTTAATTCTTTAAACCTCCATATTCTACATTCAGTTTTATCGGAGAAATAATCATTAACATTTTCCGAAAAAAGTCATTTTTCATGTTACTCGGTAAATTGAATTCAAGGAATACTATATTTAAGTGGAATTTATCATAAGTACAACTGCGCTGACCGTTTAAAAAGCATCATTAAAAGATATCATGGACAAATTTGTTACATAGAAATCCCAGAGATGAAATGATTGAAAATACTGTCTTCTACGATATAAAAAAGACGATGAAATCAATATTGAATGTTCCCTCCACGTTTGATAACCTCTGCTTCATGCATTATCATTGAATGAAAGGAGATTTAAATGTCTGTTTGAGATAATTCAGCCAATGCTGCCTCGACACAATGATCAAAGATGATATAGTGTAGCGGCAGGCTCAGTCGAACTCCTCCCTTCACCTCGCAGACAGCTTACTAATAGACAGCAAAGGCAGCAATGCAGTCTAGTGGGCGAAGGAGAAATATTGAACATTGTGTGCTACGTGTGGTCTTGTATTTTGTAAAAACTAAAATTAAGAGAGCCCTACAACCTCAAAGGTGTCAATGATCTAATACAGACTAGTCATTATACCTGGAATGCGCATTAAGGGTCGAGGTGATAGAATAGAATCCCCAATATCAACTCAAACCTTAATAATTGTTGATTTTTCGGAAGGATAATTTGCATTCTATATTAAAAAACAATTTTTCTCAGTCAAACTTAGAAGCATACTAAAATGTCTCTCGTCTCCTTTTCGAAGGCATACCTAAACTTCTCATTCAAACAACTGTAGAAAAAAAGCAATCCCAGCACTTCAAAACCTCTTTATATACTTTCTTTGTACAATGTTTGTTGATAACCCACAATGTGCATCTGTGCCGAAAGGTTAATTATTTGCAAATCCCCTAGGGTTATATACACAAATTTCTCCCGGTTTCAATGCTTCCTTCAGGGTGATTCAATTTGCGTGGTCAGCAGTATATTTTAGTAAATAATTGACAAAAAGAAAAACCAAAATCCAGTATTTTATATTTTAAAAATGTCTAACGAAATTTTCTCATTTAAACTCATTTCCATAAAAAATTGCGCACCAAGGTATAATTATGGGATCATAACGAAACTAGACATGAAGGTACATGTCAGACAGATATGCAAATGATTAGAAATGCAGCGTGATTGTGCATTGCATAATGCCACTGGAGGACGTTAAACTTCGTTCTCCTTGGAATACAAAACAACAGGTAAGCAGAGCTTATTTGAGTGTTCTTAATCTTTTGCAAAGGAAACCCTGAGGTAAACATGCCGTTACACCGCCATCGAAAACAATAGGAGCAGCTGTCAGAGTTCGAGAAAGGAAGAATCATCGAGATGATGGAAACTGGGTGGTCATCTCGGAGGGGAGGGGGTAGCTCGTCAAGGAGGCCGTTCTGATTTTTGACTATGATGAGGTGTTGGTATCAGAGGACAGAAGAGACGTCATTTAAACGGCGACTAGGCTCAAGACGCCCTCGATAGGCCTGTCGTCTAGAAGACCAACACATCATACGAAACACATGCATAGAGCCAATTTCCTCATTGGCTGCTGACCAGACACAGGCAGCACCTTCACTACGGAACCCTGTGTCTTTCTGAATCATCGCAATGCGTCTTGCTAAAGGACATCTGTTATCGTGGTTCCCATTATGTGTGCTGCCAATGACACCCACTCAACGACACCTAAGTTTGGAGTCTTGTCACGAAGGACGCTATTGCACTGTAACAAAAGGGAACCAGGTCGTCTTCGGTGACGAATCTAGATTCAATTTGAGCAGTGATGATAATCATGTTCGTCTGTGAAGGCCCGCGGTGAACGCCTCAATCCTGCCTTCTCTTTACAGCGACACACCACTCCCACACCTGGCGTGATGGTATGGGGTTCCATTGATTACGATACACGTTCACCCTTAAAATTTATTCATGGCATAATGACAGCCCAGTGGTACGTCCGTGACATTCTACAGTTGTCACTCATGGCAGGGCTCCCAAGAGCCATTTTTCAACAAGACAATGCTCGGCCACACATAGCAAGGATGCCACAAGACTGCCATTATCCCCCTTCTCAAGCCTGCTAGATCCCCAGTTTAGTCACCAATCGAGTATATCTGAGATCATTTGGGATAAAGTATAAAAAAAAGAGCTAAAAGATATAAAAACAAATCCAATAAAAAACACTTTTGTATTTAACTAGTATTAAATATTGGATTCTTTTTCTCTACAAATGTTTTTCCTTTACTGTATTATATTCTACAAATCCTTCAAATCTTTGTTATTAACAATTATTAATTTTGCGATATAAACCCTCTGAAACCAGCAATAAAATGGAATAATTCAAAATTGGAGTAAATAATACTATATTCTACTTTTAACAATAAAATTTTCGCAGACATTGGTTACTCATACATAATCTTTTGGGTCATGTTTGATTTTATTTTATACAAAGCTGTTCAACTTTCATATGTAACTGAATATATAAGAAAAAATACTAAAATAAACGATTTATATTAAAGCCATTTTGCTACCTATATATATAATTTGTTACATATAAATTAAATCGTAATTTATAAATATTCTAAGCAGTTCAACAAAGTTAATTGTTATGATACATTGTACAAACTTCTAAGAATTAAAAAAAGTATTGTTGCGAAATAAATATATGTTTGTTAAAGATCAATAATGACTTTATAAAACAATTTCTGGCGTATTTATTGTTTTGCGACCAACAAGTGAAGTTGAAATTTCTGATTGCAAAAAAATCTCTTTTAAAAGCGTTATTAGTAGTGAAAAAAGTCATAAAAAAATGTCGGACGTGATACTTATGTCAACGTCTGTCATGCTGCACACTTTGTGGTGCCTTTTTGAGATATTTGGGCATTTCAATTTACAATATTGTCTTCACTTGATCCCTTACTATATATTCATTGAACTTCTGAAACTGAAATCTCATAATTTGAAAAGAGAATTTCAAACCACGGATCAAGAAATGAATAACTCTCTTGTAATTACAAATCCGGAAGAAAAAATTGAAATAAGCGCAGATATTGCTGATAACAAATCAATCCTAGATGCAGTTAATGAAATTGATGCAACGAAGAAAGATGAAAAAATTTCAGATATTTCTACAATTAGTATTTACGAAAGCACGAATGCACTTTCAAGTGGAATAGATAAAACAAGGTCTATTAAGAAATTCACTCCCTTCACTATGGACAACATTTCTGGACCAACGGAGCAGACTTCTGCTCACTCCACTGAAATTACTCACACATTGGCTAAATTCTCAAAATATGTATTTTCTGATGACAAAGGAGATGAGTTCATAATTGACAATGCTGAATTTGAAGTGGAAGAAAAAGAATTAATCGATATTTTTAACTCAAATTCAGAAATCTTGCCCAGCAATCCATTTTATGAGAGGGGCTCTTACAATGAAAATTATCATTTTATTCCGATTCCGGATTCACCGGACAATCCTTCAAATGAAATTATGGAAGAAAATTATGTGTTCAAAAATCACAATAATGCAAGTTTGGAAATCTTGCCCAGTAATCCATTTTATGAGAGGAGATCTTACAATGAAGATTATCAATTTACTCCTATATCTTCGATTACCTCAACGGGCAATTATACAGATGAAGATATAAAAGAAAATAATATGTCCAATAATCCTAATAGGGCGAAATTGGAGATTTTGCCCAATAATCCATTCTATGAGAGGGGATCTTGCAGTGGAAGTTATCATTTTATTCCAAATTCTGTGAATACCTCACTGGACAATTGCCCAAATGAAAATGTGCAAGAAACTACTGTCGATTTTTCTCGAAAGAAAAATTTTTTTAAAAAGGTGAAATCCTTTTTCAAGAAACTTCGAAACGATAACTGCAATGGTTTTGCATACAAAAGATTTAAATAAACGTTCGAGCCATTTATTGCACACAAAGTAGAACACATAGTACTGGCAAAATATATAACGACAATAGAATTTGGAAATATATAAAAAAAACTTAATATCTCCCTTCAAATTTAAATTAAAATAAATTTTTCACATAATTACTAGCTAAGGCGACAGGGAAGTATCTTAAAAAGATTTACATATCGTGTATAAAGGTCCTCAGATGTGTCCTTTAAGCCGATTGTAACTTAGAAACTTAAGCGAAGGCTTTTATTATGCTTGGCATTAAAATAACAAGCGAAGGCTTGGACTATTGATCTATATTACTATTTCTAGCGAAGGCCTGGACTATGTAACCAATGTTTCTATTTTTAGCGAAGGCCTGGACTATGTATCCCTGTTTCTATTTTTAGCAAAGGCCTGGACTATGTATCCATGTTTTTATTTTAAAGCGAAGGCCTGGACTATATATCCATGTTTATTTTTAGCGAAGGTCTGGACTTTATTCACATCTATATTTCTAGCGAAGGCCTGGATTATTTACTCACATTTCCATTCCTAGCGAAGGCCTGGACTTTATTCACATCTATAATACTAGCGAAGGCCTGGACTATGCATTCGAATTTTTATTCCTAGCGAAGGCCTGGACAATTATTTGACATTAATATGTCAAGCGGGGAAAAAAAGGCCTGGACTATTTATTAACATAAACATGTCAAGAAAAGGTCTGGAATATTTGCTAGCAATACGCCAAGCAAAGGCTTGGACCTCACATTACCATATCAATGAAAACACGGGAACAATTTCATCATGGCTTCTTTAGGAATGTATGTAATGTCTATGTTTACCATCTACGAAACAAAAGTGGATTTTTGCGTGATTTTAACATCTCGAGAGAAGGACTCAACTGCTGCACGTTAATAACAACTCAGAAAAAGGTTTTGACTGCTATTCGAGTGTAACATCTTTTTAGAAGGTTTCGGAAATGCTACTAGAAAATATTTATCTGACAATGATGGGAGCTGCTACTTCAACGACTGGATTCTCTGCTGCTACGGTATCTTCCTTACTCCTGATTACAGCCATGTGTATGAGGCGGACATACACGTGGCTGAAGTCATTCGAACTTCTGGAACGAAATTTTATTCGGAATTCCTTGGTTGTTAAAAAAATGTATTCCAATATATATGAAGTTTATTTTTCAATACAATTATCAATAGAAATATTTTATTACAATAGTGAAAATTATGTAATAGCCTTATTGTTCATAATTTCAAAATAAAACTTTTCGGCATTCAATGCTTTCTTTGCGTCATTTCATTTTGTGTATTGTGTGCCTCTCTTTTCAAATTACTTAATTTATTTTTTGAAAAAAATAATTGATATTTTTACTTTAAGTGAAATATTTTGTTAGAATTATTTAGATACTTTGAATTTTCCATGTACATTAATTTGGATATAGTGTGTGTGCGTATGTATATATATGTGTGTGTGGGTGGGTGGATGAGTGGGTGGGTGGATGGGTGGGTGGGTGTGCGTGTGGTCAAAGAAATGGAATTTTTTAATAACTTTCACATCTTTTACCGCAGCTACATAAAACTTGTGTATCACTGTGAATCAAAAGAGACTAAACTTTGTGTATCATATTAAAGAATTAATTAATTTAATCAACGTAATTTATTCCTTTAAACATAACTTTCTCATTTCATCATCTCTTACATTTATTTAATATGTAGAAGTTCTAATTAGAGTATTTTCCAAATATTATCCCAATTAAATCATTAGTTCCAAAGGTATTTAGAGAACCATTGCTGCTCCATTATTTCGTGCAAAAACCATACAATTTTTTTCGTTTGTAAAGCCCGCATGGCAAAGGATCGTTAACTAAATTTTATAAGTTAGTATACGGCCCTTTGAGCCTTCATGATTTCTGGAAGTTTTATGTTGATTATTTCCTAAGCTTTCGGATGTGTTTTGCATAAAATCTATATTACAATAAACCCAAATATGTAATAGTTGAGATATGGTTTAATTTATTTTCCCATAACTTTATTTAATGATTCATGTATGCATTATAATATTTTTTTCTGATATTTTATTATGATTTAAAAAGTGGGGAGAAAAAGAGTTATTTATCGATTGGTGTAAGATTCTTTGAAAAATGTTATATAGAAATTTTTGAATTGTGAGTTCCTGAGCTGTTTAATTAACATTAGAGTACCATTTTTAAAAATCTTCTGAACTCAAATATCTCCTGAATACTTTGTGAAATTTGAAAGTAAAGTTAATTTTAAGCTGAAAAGAATCAAGCACAGGGGAAAAACAGCATCCATAAGGCTAATAGTCTTTTCAGATGTTAATTATTTATATTATTTGATGTAGTTAATTTAACTATAAAAACCAAAATTTAGTTTCCCGAATTATAAAAAGGCAACGCTAATGTTGTCCAGCTAAACGGAATTTGCAAAAATTATAAAGTTACACAACTAAACTCAGTGACACAACAGCCCATTAGGGCCAAAACCTACTGTGCCCATCTGAGTTTTCGTGACCTTGGGCACTGAGGTGTATGAGCAATTGTTCCGATCAGGAGGTTTATCTGACACAAAACCCCCATCGTTTAATTCCCAAACAGGCTTGGGTTGGAATAAAGTTGCAAGTTTTACTATGAAAAGTTATATTTAACAATTCCTTAATTTGCTTACTAACTAGACAAGTAAATCGAGCTTTTTAAGTAACCTTTGTGAATTCAATAATAATTCATTTCAACTTATTTCATATTATAAGTATATATTTACCAACATCTAGTTTAGCAACTCGAATGTTGCTCTTTCATCTGTAAAACTTGGTGTAAAAGGGCTAGCTATATAGTGGGTTATATTATAAACATAACCTAGAAAGTAAAAGAACATGACATAAATATTTTTATTGAATATTATCTAGTTGGAAAGAAAAGTACATTGTTCAAATTACATTTATTTCATTTCAAATTTTTTAAATTTGTATAGCATTTCCTTTTTTACAGTTTTGTAGCATGTGTTATAATATTTAATCATAAAATAGAAAATAAAGATAAAAAAATAAGACTTAAAAGTTAAATATGACTAACGTAGGAGCATAATAGAAAAAAGAAGAATTGAAAAAATAATAGGTGTAATTCAACTTTTTTCTCTTGTCGATCCCGCTGTAGGTTCTTACATAAATTCATCAAAGAAGAATTCATCACACCCAGGCATAAAATTACTTAATTCATCTTCAGTGGCGAAAGATTTTATTTCGTTTTCTAGAAGCCACACAGCACACACACAAGTAAAAATCAATATAAAAAAATATACTATTATTAAAAATTAACTATTTATAAACCATTTTCATATTTCAAGCTACAGGGTGTAGCCGACATCGCTTTTTCCGCCATTGTGGTTCTTCCTCCTTTTTATTTTCTTTCGATGGCAGCGCCACCTATATAGTTTTGTTTTGGTCCGGCGAATCTTACACGCCCCACCAACGGAAGCACATGCGTCATATTTAGTGACCAGGTGCTGAAAGAAAGAGGTTAGTCACACACTCACGAGAGTCCTACTGCTGAAACAAATACCTAACTTTAGTTGAGGAGAGTGCACCATGCAATAAAAAGAAAATGAGGTATGACTAAAATATGATAATTAATACACAAATATATAAAAATGCAATAAAATAAGGTTATATAATCATGGTTATATATAATAAGACTAGTATTACTAAATAAATACTGCTAACACTCAGGCTAATCAGAAAAAGGTAAGCGAGAGAGGGCGTCAGCATTGTCATGATTCTTCCCCTTACGATATATAATACGCAACTCATAACGTTGCAAGGCTAGGGCCCATCGAGCTAATTTTGCACCATGCGGTAATCCTTTAGTCAAAAATGAAAGTGGGTTGTGGTCAGACACAACCTGTATCTAAAATCCGAAGATCCAACAGTCAAACTTTTTTAATGCACTTAGCACGGCATACGCCTCTCGCTCTATCGTGGACCAGTTCATTTGGCATTGGGTTAATTTCTTACTGTAGAATGAAATCGGGTGTTCCATTCCATTTTCATCGTTCTGTGCAAGGCATGCGCCGACATGCAGAAGCATCTGTATACAGCTGAAATGGGCGGTTCAACACAGGGGTATAGAGAGTAGGCATTTCGATTAAGCTTTTCTTTAAACATTGAAAAGATTCTTCGGCTGTGTCGTTCCAAGGAATTTTATTTGGAATATTCTTTTGGGTTAAATTTGTCAAAGGCAAAACAATAGACGAAAAGTTCTTAATATAATCACGATAATAGCTTGATAAGCCAATCAGTCCTCGTAACTGTTTTTTGGTCGTTGGTCTCAGTAGCTTTGACATAGTTTCCACTTTTTGAGGATCTGGAGCATGTTTTCCAGAACCCACCACATGACCTAGAAATTTAACTTGGCTCCTTCCGAAATCACACTTCTCTAAATTAACAGTTAATCCAACTTCTTTCAAAGTCTTAAAAACATTTTCTAAATGATGCATGTGATCAGACCATGTTTCTGAAAATACTGCCACATCGTCTATGTAGGATCTACAGTACTTTTGATGAGGACTCAAAACTTGATCCATAGATTTTTGAAATGTACTTCCCGCATTCTTTATTCCAAAGGGTAGAACTTTCCACTGATAATGTCCGGAATGAGTAACGAATGCAGTAAAATGTTTTGAGTTTTCTTCCATAGGGATTTGCCAGTATTCCTTCGTGAGGTCTAAGACCGATATAAAATGAGCTTTGCCTATCTCGTATATTAAATCTGTAGCATGCTTAATTGGATATGCATCAGGAATAGTAAAACTATTCAAAAGTCTAAAGTCTATGCACAATCTAATACTTCCATCTTTTTTCGCCACACACACCACCGGGTGCGCCCAATCACTATCACTATGTTCATTCAAGTTCATATCTAGCAGCTCATTGATTTGACGTTCAACTTCTTTTTGAAGAGCAATAGGAACTCTGTATGGTTGTAATCTTTTAGGTGAACAATCTGCCGTAACTTTAACAGAATGCCCTTTTACTCTGGCTTTTCCAGGACGATTCCGGAATATGTCTTCATATCGTTGTAACAAATTTCTTAATTGGTATTTCTGTTGAGTATTTAAAACATCAGGGCATTTGATTCAACTCGATGTCAATGTTAGGTTGATTTTCCTTATCTGTGGGAGCATAATGCAGCTCACCAAAATCGGTATCTTGATCAAATATTATTCCCACATGATCAACTCTTGAGATGTAAGGTCTTAGCTTATTTACATGTAATTCTCTAGTATTACCGTCTTCCATTTGAACTAAACAAGAGTGGGGTCTAGTAAGCTTTACTACTTTGGCTGGTCCTATCCAAGTGTTAAGCAATTTATGTGTGGATGAAGGCATAAGGATTAGTACTTCATCTCCAACAGAAAAACTTTTTTCTCGTGATCTTAAATTATAGTGTGAAGTCATACGTTCCTGATTTTCAGCACTGTTTTCCGATGCGATTTCGTGTGCATCTTGCAACTTCTTTTGCAATTGTTTCAAGTATTCTTCAACAGAACGAGCAGCACCAGTAGGGATTTCTCTTTCTCTTGTCTAAAACTCTTTTAAAATGGTCATCGGTCCAGATGGTAGTCTTCCATAAACTAATTGGTATGGTGATACACCAGTAAGTGTATGAGGTATTTCTCTATAAGCAAAAAGCAAATATGGGAGATGGACATCCCACTCATTTCCATGCTCTTGAATATTTTTGTTCAACATGTCTTTCAATGTTCTATTCCAACGTTCAACTGCTCCCATACTCTCAGGATGACCTGGAGTAGAAAACCTACGAGATACTCCCAGCACGTCTTGAAAGGCTTGAGTCAATTGTGCTGTAAAATTGGTACCCTGGTCCGTACATATTGTCTTTGGGAACCCAGTTTGACAGAAAAGTTTCATCAGCACTTCGCAGGTAGTTTTTGCAGTAATATTCTTGGTTGGTATGGCTTCCGTTCACCTTGAGCACAGATCAATGGCACATACGATATATTCATGCCCTCTTCTTGATCGAGGTTCCAACGGTCTGATGCAATCCACGCTCCACACTTCGAATGGATTGTTAGGTCTTACAATGGGCTGGATCGGAATTCTATCTCTGTACGTCACAGTTCTTCGTAACTGACAAGGTTTGCATGCCTCGCAATATGTCTTCACGTCCCTCTTTAGCGAAGGCCAGAAAAATGAGTATTTAATGCGTTGCTTTGTTTTTTGTTCTCCTAAATGTCCAGCTAACGGAATTTCATGAACCATTTGTAGAATTTCCTTTATTTTACACGCAGGTAGGACAACTTGCTTGATTGGCTCCCCACAAACAACATCATTATGCATCAGCAGATCATCTTGTATTTCATATGCCTTTTCTTTTTTATTTGCTTGTTCCCAGACACTTATTAATGTTTCATCTTCTTTCTGAAGTTTTATAAAAGAATTTCTAGTCTCACTGCTAAGATTGGATCTCACTTCGTTTTCAATGTTGACTGCGTCTGTCGACACTTCTATGTCAGAATATGAACTCTCTTCACATGCTGGGACTTCACAGACGGTTGAATCTCTAATCTCATCCATTTGGACTCCAACATCAATGACTTACCTTGCATTCACACTGCACAACTGTATGCTTTCCAAAAGGGCTTCATACGCGGTTTGACAAACTAACATATCGTTCACTAGTTTCTTAGAAACGGCACATGTAATTGGTATTGCATCATGCCATCCATCATCTATCTTTATATTAAATGTTCTTAAGGGAGCGACTTCACTATCCCCAAAAGCTAATATTAACTTGTTCTTCCCTTCGCCGGTACTCTCAATGTCTTTAACTAAATCAGCTCGCACCCACAGAGATTTGTGCTCCGGAGTCTACCGTTCCATCCAAGACGACATCTAAACACTTCACTTTTATAACTTTCAATTCATCAATATTCTCTGCCAGAAAATTACATGTTGATTCAGAAGCATCTATTTTCACTGTTACGATATTCTTAGTGGTATCTTCAGCTTGCACTGCATTACTTTGAGCTTTGATTGGTGAGGAAAACTTGTTCTTTTGTGAGTCTTGTTTATTCAAGTTTTTATCTCGGCATGCTCTTGAGAAATGACCTTCTTTGCCGCAAGTGTAACATCTAGGTGTAATCCGGGTTTGATTATAATGTGCTTGATGACTGCTGTCATTGAAATGGTTATTGTATCTGCAATTGCCCATTCCGTCTTTATTTCTTACGTCTCTCCCTTCCAACTGATGTAGAGAGCTCCGGGTATTCGAAGGAAGTGTATTACGATACGATTTCTCTTTATTTATAAGTGCCACTGCTGGCCGTTTAGTTTTTCCACGGACATCTTCATATTCATCAAGTTTTTCGACTAGCGCCTTTGGAGTTTTTATTTTTGCCCATTCATCGATAAAGTGTTCACGAATCTCGGTTGGCACCTTCTTCTTCGTTTGGTCTGTTATAAGGAGATCTTTAAGGTCGTCGAAGGTTTGAATACCTAAGCCCTTAAACCATTCTTCACAAAAATTTCTTATCTCAAAATAAAAATCTCTCCAAGTATCATCGGGATTCTTTTGGTGTTTCACGAACAGCTGGCGGAATTTCTCTGGACTCAACTTAAATCGTTGAAGTAATAGCCCTTTTACAAATTCGTAATCGGCTGCATCCTTTTCTGGTTCACGAGCAATAAGACCTACAATATCTGAAGGTAGAATACTGATCAGATGTGTCACCCAACACACTTTTGGCATATTCAGAATTTTTGCTGGACGTTCAAATGATACCAGGAATAAACTAATATCGTCAGATTTCGAGTCAAACTTCGGCATCAGTTTGTGTAAATCAATCTTGAATTGTCCTGATTCTTTCACTTCTTTTTCACTTCCTCCTCCTTCCAACTCGATTCGTTTCTTCTGGAGTTCAAAATCCATCTCGTCCTTCCTCTTCCTTTGCTCGAGCTCGTCCAGTCTCTTCCGTTCCGCAAATTCTATATCTTCTTTTCTTTTACTTTCCGAAAATTCTATATCTTCTTTTCTTTTTCTCTCAGCCAAATCTATCTCTTCTTTCCTTTTTCTCTCTTCTATAATAGTGTTTAATTGTTCTCTACAAAACTCCTCGTCGAAGTTTTTACTATTCAAGATAGCCTCTCTTAACTCAAATACTTTTAAACTAAGGACATCTTCTACCCCCATTTCCGTAGCCATAATCTGCAAGTCTGCTTTTAATCCCTTTCCTAAAAATGCCATCTCGCACCTTATTATAATTATCCTAAGCCAATTTGATAACACTTTCAAGTAGCAAAAATATGCTTAATTAATCAAGGTTGGATAAATATTTTTAAAAAAATAGTTTCATACTTTTTTTTAGCTTTACTTTAGGGATGGCAAGTTGTGCAGCCTACGAGTTTGGTCGAACTAGAGACACGTTTACAGCAACTGTGGAGCGAAATGTATCAGAACATCAAACGGAACTTGTATGCCTCAGTGTCCGCTCGTATCACATCGTGCATTCAAGCTAGAGAGAGTCCAACATACTAAAACTTCTGTTCATTTGTACTTTTTTCTGAAATAAATTATCCTTTTCCTTTGATTTTCTAATCACTTACTTATATCAAAGTAGTACTTACATACGAAAAATTTCATTTCATTTTGGCGATTTTTTCTTGGTGCGCAAATGTTTGTGGCAATGAGTGTATTTACCTCGAATACAACTTTAAATTGTACTACTAATTAGAACTTTTCAGTTTTTTATTTTAAATTACTCTTTTTGCTCTTACCAAATAATTATCTCTGTAGGAATAAAATTCAAGAACAATCACTACAGTAATTGTGCTCTCAAATCATTTTAAAAAATGTTATTACTAGCAAATTTTTAATAAATGAAAACAAAATTGTGTTATTTAAAAAATTATAGTTTAAAAAAACTTAAAAACACGCTTTTATACTGAATCGAACTAAAAAGTTAAAAAATCATTCTTAATATAAGAATAAAATAATTAACGAAAAAATTAATGTCATTTGGGTAAAAGCGTGAGGTGCTCTTCAATTCTATTATTTCATACTAATTCTATTCCGAAATGCTGATTTAGTGTAAAAATGTAGTACAAAGCACCCCACGCTTTTACCCCAATGACATTAATTTTTTCGTTAATCAATTTATTCTTATATAAAGAATTTTTTTTTTTTACTTTTTAGTTCGAGTCAGTATAAAAGCGTGTTTTTTAGTTTTTTTAAACTATAATTTATTCTTCATTTTTTAGTTCGATCTACAATAAAAGCATGAATTTTTAGTTTTTTTTAAACTATCACTTATTCATTGATGAATAAATCTTAAATGCGTCATTTTTTAGAATCTTGAATACCCATTGGCATCCTATCAGTGCGTCTATACGGCCTGGTTTGCAAAATGTAGGATCAGCCAACTGAAGGAAATCTGCAAGAGCTAAATTTGAAATATTTCATGCGGAAGAAGGTGTTAAGTCAATGATATTTTTCACAAAAATAGCTCAATATTCTCTCTGAAACTTGCATCAATATTAGACACAAAGTACACTTCGTGAATCGAAAAGTTTCTGAGAAATTATTTAATCCGGTGAGAGAGAGAGAGAAGCCACTAAATCAATTCTCAGCTGTTTTGGTAAAATGAAGCAATGAATGATGCATCATTCCAAAGATCTGTCAAGAGAATTTAGAAAAACAGACTTTATATTTGAGTTTAATGGTTAGAATAGTGCTTCTCAAAGTTTCAATATTTGCGATCCAATTTTCAGACATAATTTTCATCGCTCCCCCCTCACACAACAACAATGTATAGAATGCAATAATAATGTACTTCGACGCTAAAGTTACAATGCGACTTTAATATTATAAACTGCAGTCACTAGTAATTACTAAAGTTGTTTTTTTTTAATTTAGTATTGATAAATCAATTATTAAATACTTTATGCCGCACACAGACACATTTATAAATATCTTATATCAGAGTAAATATTTATTTTATTTTTTATCATGCCAATGTATTTTGTTTTGCTTCCTTTCAGTAAATTAATAACTATTTTATATAAATCTTTTATTTTGGACTTTTCTATATACTCGCGCCCCCACATAGGGTTTTCATGCCCCCCCCCAAGGGGGCGCGCCCTACAGTATGAGAAACGCTGGGTTAGAACATAAATATGCACGAGTCTTTTTTTTTTTCATTTCCATTTTCAGAAAAACAAGACAATTGTTTATATTATGGTAAGAAATTTCTGACGCGAACATTTTCGCTTTTATAGGGTTGTAACAATCTTTTAATCGCCAAATCCGTAAATGGGTTCTGGAATTAGTCACCAAATCTGGAAATAGCTTATGTAATTAGTCGTTAAATCTTGAAATGGTATGTAGAATTAGTCGCCAAATCTGAAAATCGTTATTCCTGATGTCCTGATTAGGACAATGGAACAAAATTTCGAAATTATTGTATTGTCATCGGTCCTTGACAAGTGTGCAAAATTTCGAATTAATCTGACCTTTTAAAGCGGGTGAAAATCGAGTTCTAAGATTCCGTTACATGCAAGTGAAACTTATAAAAGCGTGTTAAAAAGAAATTCTTTATGGGATGTATGTTATTTACGGATACATATATATAATTTTAACACATCTTTTTGACATGAAGTTTCTTATGAATTTAAATGATAAATAATATTTACTTTTAGCAGAATCCTGTCTAGTTACTAAAAACATCTTACATGACAGCAACAGGAACTTAATATAAATTGGACCCAAGTTAAGCCTTCAATTTTTTTCTCACAAAACTAAAGCATTTTCTTTTATACAATAGCTTTTATTCATTTTTCATGATTGAATCTACTTTATTTAGTACCCTCGTTTTATTCAGTAAACATATCAACATACTTTGTTTCGTTTTTCGCAACAAGAAACTCTCGCACAAAATCAAAAAGCTCGAATAAACTTTCAAAAGATACTTTTAGAAATCTGTTTTGATTGATAGTCAATGTTCTGCATTGTAGTAACATAACACGTTCTGTTATAATTCTTTTTTATTGCTGACTTTTGACTTATTAGTGAAGAAAAATAATGTATAGGGAATACAAAGGCTTTTCAAGATAGGAATTCGTAAATTCCCAATAGTTCTCATCTTTCTAATATGTTCCTGTTTAAATTCTAAGAAATGTTTCTGTTTTACTTTTATATCATATGAATTCGGATACATTTTCCAAAAATATATGAAATCGCCTCCATTATTTTTCAAAAAATGTTCCATTAAACATAATAATATAAAATAAGGGAACGTATTTTTTTATATACAGAAGAAAAGAGGTACAGTTTTTCAATCCACATTTTTAACTCAAAATCTGATATTTTCTCATATATTTATTGTTAAATGGTGCATTGTAAAGTATATCCACAAAATCATTTTCAATGTGCTAGAATTTTTTAAACCATTTTAATGATGATATTTCGCTGAAATATACTACTGGCCATTAAAATTGTTACACCAAGAAGGCGACATGCTACAGACGTTAAATTTAAACGACAGGAAGAAGGTTGTGTGATATGCAAATGATTAATTTTTCAGGGCATTCAGATAAAGCAGGCGTCGGTAGCGATACCTACAATGTGTTTAAATGAGGAAATTGTTCAGCCGGTTTCTCATACACAAATTGCATTTAAGCGTTGTTGCCTGGGGAAAAATTGTTGTGATGACTCGTGTAAGAACCAGTAATGCGTACCAGCACGTTTCTGACTTTGTAAAAGGTTGAATTGTAGCGTACCTGTAATGTGGTTTATCGTACCGCGGTATTGCTGCTCGCGTCGGTCGAGATAAAATGATTGTTAGCAGAATATAGAATCGATGGTATCAGGACGGTAATACGGAACGTCATGCTGGATCTCAACGGCCCCATGTCACTAGCAGCCGATAAGACAGGCAGTTATCCGCATGGCTGTAATGGATCATGCAGCTTCTTCACGAGCCCTGAGTCAAGAATTGGGGCTGTTAGCAAGACAACAAGTGTCTGCACGAACAGTTCGACGACATTTGCAGCAGCATGGACTCTTTGCTCCAAAACCATGGCTGCGGCTATCCTTGACGCTGCATCACAGACAAGACTGTCTTCAATGGTGTGATCAACGACGAAAGTGGGTGCACGAATAGCCAGACGCTATTTTTTTCAGATGAATCCAGGTTCTGTTTACAGCATCTAGATGATCGTATCCGTGTTTGGCGGCACCATACTGGTCCATCATTTGGCGGGATGTTATGGGATGCTATTGCATACACATCTCGGTTACCTCTTGTTTGCACTGACGGCACTTTGAACAGTGTAAAATACTTTTCTGGTATGTTACGACCCGTGGCTCTACCTTTGTTCTAGCCCTGCGAAACCCTACGTTTCAGCAGATAATACACAACCGCATGTTGCAGGTATTGTACGGACCTCCCTTTATACGGAAAATGTTCAGCTGTTGCCCTGGCCCCCCTGCATATTCACCAGTTCTCTCACCAACAGATAACGTCTAGTCCCTGGTTGGTGAGTGAATGGCTCGTCACTATACACCAGTCACTACGGTTGATGAGCTGTGGCATCGTGTTAAAGTTGCATGGGCATCTGTACCTGTACATGACATCCAATCTCTGTTTGAATCAATGCCCAGGCGATTAAATGCTGTTATTACTGCCAGAGGTGGTTGTTCTGTGTACTGATTTCTCAGGATCTATGAACCCACATTTCTCGAAAATTGAATTACTTGTTATTTCCAGTATAATATATTTGTCCAATAAATATCATTTTGTTATCTCCATTTCTTCCTGATGTAGCAATTTTAATGGCAAGTAGTGTATGTTGGGTTAGCACAAATAAATGACCGGTTTTTAAATATTTATATTTTTAAAACTGTTACTCATATTACAATAAGTGATACACAGAATTAACGAAAAATAAATCCAGCTTTTAGTTTTACTTTAAAATTCCCGATGTTGGAATGAGTGTTCTTTTATTGTCCAACTAACGTCTAAACTGTAATCAAGTTCATCCCACATATTTAGTAGTATCACTTTGTCAATGGTTTCTAAAGCTGCAAGAATGTGTTCTTTATGGTTCTTGAAATGCGCATCAGTGATGCATAAAACGTATCACTGACGTAATCTGACAAAAAAGAAATCCATGGCGTAAGGTCCGAGGATCTAAGTGACCCTGATATTAAGGGTAAACAACTGTCATGAGCGCACTTTATCCATTGGAGGAGAAGTTCGCTTTCGTCAGCACGTACGCGAAAAAACCAAAGGATTGCTGTTCCCTCCTGTTGAAACACAAAATTTGTCCTGTCCTCACGCAGTTGTGAAAATAACCCAATTTGTAACACGTTCAGATAACTGCTACCTATTATCATTAATAACAAAGAAAAAGTGGCCTATACAATTTATTTTGATGTAACACAAAAAACTTTGCTTTTGACGTACCTGTTTGCAACAGCATAATTTCATGGGGAGTTTCACTACCACCTTGTTCATAGAGAAATATATACTTCTTTAACCCTTATTGATTGAAATACGTGTAACAGTTTCAAAAACATAGTTTTTTACAATCCATTCTAACAATTTGTACTAACATTACAGTCATTCATTTGTTTTTATGTGAAATTATAAAATTTTATTTTTAATGCATTTATTGTTAAAACTACTTTAATATCTTAATCATACTTATTAAGACATAAAATGTTTAAAAAAAGGAATACCTTGAAATTTGATTGCATGGAATTGGCGATTACCTAAAGTGATATCATAAATTTTATTAAAATAATATTCGAGAAGATGTCAAATGCAAAAATTGATGTTATTTTTATCTAAAAAACAATGTTAAATTATTTTTCTTTTAATCAAAATGTCAATCTCAACAACAAATAAAATTATCATTCCGAGTTAAATATTCCTTCACCCAAATGAAGGCAAATATCATTACTATTACAATTTATGAGTAGACTATAGTTATTTAACAATCTTGGTTTGCTATGTGCACCTATTTTAAGAGTATAAAAACTTGCTCTGTTATAGAAAGAACTGTTATTGTGCAAGAGCCATTTTAACTAATACTTCTCAAGAACCAGCTGACTCTCATCTCTGTTTAATTCTAATATTGTCTATGCACATTATTATGCTGGTATTACTATTTATATAGCTTTTATTGCATTTTTTTGTATACTTTTATTCCAAAAATAATTTTTTATATCCTTAACTAATATAAATTGCTTAAGCGAGAAATATAGAATAGATTTCTAAAATGATATTTCTTTATATAATTCTTAACGAAAGAAAAGAGTTTAGTAGTACAGAGAAAAAAAATCATACATTCTCTAAAAGTAGAAAAATGTTTGTATCTGTTTGTTTCCATCAGAAAAACGTTGTTTCAAATCAAAAAACTAAGCCTAAACTTTCCTTTAAATTTATAAAAGTGAGTGGGCACGTGCTCGAAGAGAGTTTAAGGGGACATAGTATGATTCAATTGACACAAATTGGTCAAAAAAATCTAATCTAATTTTTTAGCCTAAATTATTCTTTATATTCTTTTCTATAACCTCACAAAATTTGAAAGCTCTAAACTGAAAAACGCAGAAATACGACAGATTTACGTTCGTTTTTATTCTCACGTCCCTATGGCAAATCAAAACTTTAAACGTACTTATCTCAGAAAGATAAGATAGCTAGTTCGTCTTTAATTAAAATGCTAAGGCTTTTTTTTCTATTGTGCCTAATGCTCTGATTTTTTTACCTATTGCTAATAGTACATGGAACAAAAGTTGGTGTGCATTTTTGAATCAAAGCAATACTTATTTTTTAAAAATAATTGAACCCAGAACTTATGCATTTTTAAGGAATTTTTAATAATCATTCATAAAAAGAAGTATTGTACGAATGCCAATCAAGTTATCGGAACTCCAATACCAACTTTTGTTATACATAGTTTGACATACTTGTAAATCAAAAATTATGCGTGTACGTAAATTTTTGTAGTAGAGGTAGTACTTTAAAATCACTTCCCAAATTTTAAGTTTTTTCCTTAAAAAGTTAAATGGCTGGCTTTTTATAAAATTTTGAGCACAAAATCTGTTTTACATAGTATACACACATAGGAGGCAACCAAAATTTTTTGAAAATCCTTAAAATTAAAATTTTTGCGTAAATCGTACCAGTTCCCTTAAAATAAAAAATTTTAGTAAATTAGTTTCTAATATAAGATTTTGGATTTCAGTCAATAAGTTGCAGAAAGACTAAATTAACTAGTGTGTAGGAATATTTACTGGCATTCTAGAGGGGAAATGCTGAGGCTTATTCCAAATTACTTCGACCTATATTCCCAATTGCCTGGTTTAAATTCTCTTATGGTCTATGAGATCATATTGTTGAATAACTGTATTCCATTCTACGTACATCATAAATCAACTCAATGAAGGTGTCAGAGGGAATTGTATACTCTGAATGTGCTACAATTATATCCACAACGTAATAAATCATAATTATTATCCATCACGTTTTATAGCATCAACTGTATTGTAATACTAAGAATTATATTGTACTACAATATTATGGTTATGTATGTTAAAGGGGGCTTCATTAAAACATGAATAGGTGTTAAAGATGAAAAGAATATTAAGTTAAGTATACCTCACAAAGTAGAAATATTCGCAGCGTGCTCTAATTAAAATCCATTTATGTTTCAGTTATTTCCTTGTTATGTTTTAAATATAGCCGACTGGGTGGCGTGGTTGATTTGTCTCTTGCCTTCTGCACCCAAGATTGCGGGTTCGACCAAGGCCCAAGTCGGTAGACTTTCCTGATGCAGAAAATCGACAGCGGCCATGTCATAAATTATACGACATGTAAAAGATTTCTAGAGTGCCTGTTTGGCTTGGTTGCTCTCGGCAAAATTAAATCCTAGTACAGGTTTGTATCGTCAGAGTTCATGTGCCTCTCTCTAGGGGGGAACTAGGCGTCAAAATTACCGGCGACGATTGGTATCCGACTATATGGATGCCGTACTAAAAAGAGATACCAACATCCGGGGCAATGGTAAAACACCAAACCGCAGCCCATTAGAAATAAAAATATTTTTTAAATATTAAACTATTGTTGGAACTTATATTGTTTTATTAAATAATCATTATCATTATTATGTATTTAGACTTTGTTCAAAGTACGAGGAACAAAATATTGCAAGAAACAATAGCCCTCCTCAAAAAAAAAATTTTTTACAATCAATATATTTTAAATACTTTCTTTAAGATATTAGTAAAATACAATAAATGTTTTCAATAATTTTACTGTCTTATAAATTCGAACACATTATGAAGTATAAATATCATACCATTATGTCAATGTCTTATAATTTTTTTTTCTAATATATAGATGGTAGTCGGGTATGACGGAATACCATTTACAATTTGAAAAATAACTGGTTTTTGATAAAAAAAAAAAAGAAGTCTCCAAACTCACATCATGGATATATACAACAAACGATTGTAGGAATTATCACTTGTCAAAAAAATATTTATTTTTTGTTGTTATTAAAAAATAATTTTAAAAAAATGATAAATGGTGGGTAATATGGAGTAGGTGATTTAAAAATTGGAAAACAAATTAAGACTTTATAAAACGTATATATTTCTTAACTATGAAAGTCATATTTTTAAGAATACATGAATTCGAATTCTGTTTTGAATTTATAAAATTCAAAGTCACGGTGAGCCCACAGTAAACAGTTGAATCATTGAATCCGAATTTTCCCTCGTTGATTTGGTGAAGAATTTTCCATTACAGAAAATACATTGTGCTTCTTATTCTTTAGTTGGTGGCATGAAGCCTATTACAAATGATTCAACAGATTATAACGTGTTGTGTATTTTGGAATATCTAGTATTCCATAATACCCGACAGACCATTTTGGTAAATGAACCTTTAAACTGAAGGACAAAACATTTTTAGCTAAAAAACGAACACAGTATTACACACACAAACTACAGTTCTCTTAATGTACATTATGCTTAACTTTAATGTCCACGTCATAAGTGTACTAGTAGGTTAAAATGCTAGAAAACATACCTGCAAAAATTTTTAAAATCGCAAAGCACACTTGATTCTGTAGCGATTGGTTTGGTAACAAGTAGTCAACTATCCCTACAATGCATCATCTCTTCTGTAGGAGATTTTCCCACGCATTAGCAGCTACGAACAAAGCCAAAACCTCTGTATTCCATATTACCCGACTCTCCTCCATGTAAAGCATATCTTCACAATTTTATTCAATAAAAGTTCATTTAAGCCTTTTTAATAAAGTAGAAATAACTTTTTGCACTTAAGCAAAAAATTCTTAGTTTAGGTGCAAATAAGCCTTTTATTATGTATAAAAACGGTACCCTTTTTCGCTTTAAATTCGTAACTTCAATAAATGAATTATTCATTCTAAGAATAATTTAAAACCGATGAAAGAAAATGCATAACTTCAAGAGAAGGGAAAGAACACATGAAGAATTAAAGATTAATTTAAAAAATTGTCCTGCTCACAGTATGTTATTGAAGATATTAAAAAAAAATATCTTGTATATAAAAAGTATGAAGGAACTCTAATAAGTAAAGTCATAGCCATAGTAACTTGGTGAAGATATTAGAAAAATATCGACAATATAAAAATACTCACAATATACACTCTATCACAAAAAAATACATGCATTCAGATAGAAACGAGCAATTATCACGAAATTTGACATGTATGCAGAATATGAAGAGATAAGTAAGTGATTACAAAATTCAGAAGAACAGGTTTTTCAATAAGAAGATATGGCTTGAAAAGTTACAAATCTGTAGGTAGTAAATCCACCTTTGGCAGCTATGCAAGCCAAAATATAGCCTGGCATCGAATCAATGAGGTCCCCTATAACCTCCTGCGGAAAATCATGCCATAATCTTTAAACTGGGTGTCACGAGTATTCCAGGACAGCTGCAGTTGTCTTCCAAGCACGTCCTAGACGAGCACAATTGGCGAGATATCTGGTGACCTGGGAGGCAATAAAAGTATATTATATCCATGAAGACATTTCTGAGAGAGTCGCGAAGTTTGTTGTCAACCATTACCTAGAAGATAAATGGCACCTGGGAGATAGCATAGGCAGTACAATTGATGTTGAAATCTCGTTGACGTAACTGCTGACCTTCAAAGTGCTTTAAAGGACGACTACAGATGATCGAGTGTGAAAACAAATCGCTCCCCCCACCCTGCCACACCTTGTATAATCTACTTATGCCTCGCAAAAACAAATACCAGTTGGGACCAGTAGCCTGACTGCCTTCACACGAGTATGCGCAGGTCATCAGCATTGAATCGGAATTCATTGCTGACGATCATAAGCCTCCAGATGGTCACTCGTTAGCTTGTCCGAGGTTGGAAAAATTCCATTCGACACTGCCTATGATATGGTGTCAGTGGTAATCGTCTTAATAGCGTCGGCTCCTTTAACTTGCGTCGGCCAGTCTCCGAATGTTTTTTGCGGATGTTTGGATGGTGCGAAATTGGGACGTCGAACCGATTTTACTGACGTTGTTGGTGATGACGTAGCTGCTCTTATGATTGTGCGGTCCTCGCTTGTATTTGTGTTCCTGGGACGTCCTGACCCTCGGTGACGGTAAATTGTCCCGTCCGTGTTCCCTTTTTTTCCAACGCCGAGTAACTACCATATTACTTCGACTGAGGTCGCGGTAATATGATAGTTACCCATTATATTGAATAATGAGTTCGCTCATACAGAAAGGAATGCATATTTTCAGGTTTATTAACATTTGTAGAAAAGGTATTCCCTTTTTAATCATAAATATTAAACTTATTGTAATTTATTAGAATAAATTGTTATACATTCAAAAACACACTAATTGTCTTGAGAAAACATTGCCCCTTCAAAAGAAAAAACACTGAAAAATTAAAATTAAAAACAATTTTTTTAATTAAGTTTTAATAAAAATAGCCAAAATAAGAAATTCCTTTCATCAGAAAAATCAGCAAGTAAATAAAAAAAAATTATGTTCAAATAAAACAATTCAATTTCGTTAACAGAGTTCAAAGCATTATCTCTCCAAATTAATCAGAACTTCCATTGAAATAAACAGAAAAATGACGAAACTATTATTATATGTATTATATAAGGGCGAAATATGTGTATTCTTTATTTTATAAATTTCTGTAAATCTTCTATGTTTTCTCATCAATATTTTCTTTTTATAAGCATAAAGTAATAATAGTCTCAAAATGCTGAAAATAATATTAATACTACCTAAATAACTTTAAAATGTCTTAATAATACTTAAAATGGCCTAAAAAGACCATTTTAAATTAAAATGTTTTCAATCGACCTCAATATTCCTGAACGTATAATAACCTAATATAGTAAATCAGTTATAATAATTATCCTCGAATGCTGACGATGACAAAAGGAAAACTTAATCGTATTCTGTCCAGTTATTATTATTGAAATTTATATGCTTGAAAATCTTATGAATTATTAAAGCCATAAAAGAGCTTCTAAATCGTTCAAAATCCAAACTAAAGGACTTAAAAACCGAATATAAGTAACAAAAAGATGTAACTTATGCATTTGTATGATCTAGATCAATATTAAACTTTTCGAAAGCATTTTCAACTTCACAACAATAAATCTATTTTGAACTTCTGAGCATAAGATTTTTACCGAGATTTTAAATTGGGTGCCATAAAGCATAATAACTGCTCAAAAATAAATTTTATATCTTCGGAAGAGGGAATTATCATTCCCTATTATTCTTAAAATTGGACTATTGATAAATGAAATGGATCGATTCGGGAAGAAGAGTAGGATTTTTTTTCTTTTCGTAATGCTCAAATGTAGGTCACCTCTCCTAAGAGTTTTGAGAATTTCCTTACTCCTTCTGAAGAGAATTGAAGACTTTAGCGTCACATAAAACCTAAAGAAAATAATATGTACTAAAATGTTATGGTATTGAAATTTTTGTTGGTAGATATAGATTGATAAGTAGATAGATTTTTTTAAAATGCTCAAGATGAAAGTTATTTATGATTTAAAAATGAATAACTTCACCTTTCTATAGCATTTCTATAACCAGGGCCCTTACGCATATTGTATCTTAACTTATTATATTTTACTTTACTAAGATTCCCCCTCCCTAAACACATTTCATTTCTAATTGAAAATATAGTTAATGACATTTTTAATTGTAAATAAAGGCGTGTTTTTTTAAATGTTGAAAAACAATTAGTATTACATGATAAAATTTATTCATATATAATATATTTATTTCTGGTTTTGATTCTTTCTTTGACGACAGTTGACTTAGACAGGTGACTAGAGATTTTGTCCATATGTAGCTCCATTTTATCAATGTCCTTTCCATATAAGACTGGAATTTCTTCTACAAAAATTGGATCTATAACATTCTGCTAGTAGTAGAGTGAATTAATTTTTGCTTTAATTTAGACTATTTTTTTATTTTTAATTTACCGTTGTTACAAAATCTTGCAACTATCGTGAATCCCTTTGGGAACTTTTCTGTTCATTGACGAAGCCGTTCCTTACAGCCATTTCCCTCGGTTGAGCAATAGAAAACTATTATCATATTTTATTACAGTTACTTAAATATACCCATGCCCTATCAAGTGTTGGCACAAATTTCCATTTTTCGGCAGCTAGGTGTTTTTCTATAATTTTCTACAATTTGTTTTTCTTTCAGCAATATGTTTTGGCAAAAGCAGATAACTTTAAAGTTTAAACATATTTTTTAACTTTAAATCCTTTTGAGTTATTTTACTTATAGTGCAGGAAGAAATTCCTAGTTTCAATACAATGAATCTTTGAGTCAAATGATTTTCGTTAAAGATCAGAAACTTCTCTTTCTTGATAGTTGCTAGCGTTCGAACAGTCGTAGTATGAGGTTTCGTGTTTAAATTTTCATTTGTATTTTCAGCTAGATGCTTTTTTCCTTTCAAATTTAATATATATTATAAGTACCATTTTTGAAATGCAATAACCAAGATTTTTACACCGTTTTATTATTTGTTGATACGAATATTTCTCCTCGGAAAGCGCAATTACATAATCTTCGAACTATCTATCAATTTTAAGAGCCATTTTCAAAATAAATCTTTTATTTTATATTCCAATCAAAAGAAAAAAATTATCAGATGATTATTCTGAAGTTTCCAAAGTTCTGTCTCAAAATGTAAATGAGAAAATAAATTACAAAATCGTTTCCATAAAGTGCGAATGACTTTCTGTTTCTCAAGAATAACAAAAACTTGACCAACTTGACTACGATTAGCATAACACAAGTTTTGTAACCCCAATTAGAAAAATTATCTATCTTTTTTGGTTATTTTATTACTAAAAGTAAAGAACCAATCTGCACATAAAATATTTCTTGATATATATAGGATTTTCAGAAATTGTAGCTTATAAGTTTATCCAATGAAATCGCATATATACCACACACATTAAACTCATACTTTAAAGAATATACTAGTAATTTTTTAATTTCTTAGAGATAATGTATCACATACGCTTTACTATGTACTATGAAAATGTCACTAACATTTTAATGAATTAATAATATTTGTAAAAATTTAAGCTTTACAGTACTGCATAAAAATACTAACTCTGCATTTAATAAAATTATGCAAATCTCTTCTGCAAACATTTATAATATAATGAAATTAAAGGTTTTTTGTTCTCTTTTCAATCGTTGATACATAAAAGAATTTGTTATCTAAAAACAATTAGATATAATTTTCCACGAAACTGAAAAAAGTAACCATTTAACTATAAGGTATCAAATTACTACCCTTTACATGACAAATTTTTTTGAAATTAAGGTATTCCTTTTTCAACCACGAATGTATTCAAGTTCAGTGCACTAGGATAAGACATTATAATTAGCTATGTAAAACTCTTTCAAATGCATTCATTCTATTATTCTCTCTCTCTCTCTCTCTCTCTCTCTCTCTCTAATGCAGAAATCTATTTTTAAATTTTTCTCTTATACAACTTCGATTACAATTATGAAATCAGGATGTATCGGCAAGTTTTGAATAACCCTTTAACTTGTTTGCCCGTACGCTGTACAGGCAATGATATTTTCTTCTTTCTATGTTTCATTTGCACATACTTTTATTCTTATAAGGATATTATTAGTACTAGTGTGTTTTTAAGAGATGCTGTTTGTTCACGGTACTAAAATACTTCTCCTTCGGAATTTTCTTTGCGGTTAAGGCAAAAATTCAGATTCTTGAAAACATTCAATAAAAAACAGGGATTTGGAAGGCAATGTGCAAATAGTTTCTTGAGAAGAAATGAAAATGGAAAGATAATCCAAAAGGAATGATATTATCTCTGTCCCCATTGCGATGTAAAACTTAGAATTACACCATGCTTCAAATTGTGTGCATATATATATATATATATGCACACATTCGCAAAATCCTCAACCGTTTGCAAAAGAGGTATGAACATGCAAATTCTTTTTTTTTCTTTTTTTTTTTGTAAATATTAAATTCTTTTAAGACATATGTGAAACATTCTTCATAGCATGCAGATTGTATTTATAAAAAGCAATCATTTAGGAGTTTTTGTGTTCAATAACTATAACTATGTAGAAACTTTAATATTGAAAATTAAAATAAAATTCTTCCATTTTCTCATTCTGTTTCAAGTATTCTGTTTAGTTATATGCAATAAAAAATGTGCCTTTTTTGGATATTTTTGGGCAAAAAATTGACCGCTTTTTAATTAGATTTTAGAAATATATAAAATAATTTACTTTTCAAAACATTATAGAACCAAGAGAACCATATGAAATGGGAAAGTTTTTGATTTCAGTCAATCAGAACGGTCTATGTATGATCAGAATAGCCTAGATTCAATAAACACTATCCACTAACTTAATTTGATTGTGATGTTCCAATTCATTTTCTTCCCATAAATTCCTTTTGTTGTGAATATTGATTGGTTATCCCAGATCAGTGTTGAATATTTTCTTTCTTCAATACTGCAACTGCAAACAACATTGGAAAACGAAAATGGTTAGAGAAATTTATTTGATTGCATTAAGCTAACATATTGACATTAATCAGATGGATCCTATCGCAGTTTCTACTATTGACAAATAATCTCTTCCGGTTCATTTATGTGTGTATAATAAACGAGTTGGCCAAAGATAAATAAAGGATAAGATTGGAGTGACAGACCTCGATCAATTTCATTAGTCTCAACCATTACATTCTGTTTAACTTAAAGGTGAATGTTTTGATTATGGAACATATAAAAATAACCTACATAAACTAAATTCTATTTTATCTTGTTATAAGATCAAAGGTGCATTGATTAATACTCAGCTCCATGTTTCTTCGACTTTAAGAGAACTGCTAAATATTGTGAATTATCAGTTATATATAGTTTATTTAAGGGGAATGACTACGTTCGGAGATGCAATTTTGAAAACACATATAAATGAAAAAAATATATATATTTAGTGTCAGTTGAATTAAAATGCACATGCAAAACAGTTTTAAGAATATTATCACAAGAAAAATTATTTATTTCTTTGGTAAGAACGAAAGTCATGTTTTCAAAACATTATTTTTCTACGCAAAATGCTTATATCAAAAAAAACATTTTTTCTATGAATAGATACGACTTCTATACGAAGCCTGAACCAGGATCTTCAGAGTTACAATCAATTGAAATAATAACCAGTGTTTTTATTGGTTAAAATTTCTCTACTCTTAAATACACTCCTATATTACATACTTCACAAATCCTAGCTCCCAGTCTTTATGACGAAGTCTTAGTTATATAGGCAAAGTATTATTGTTATAGAAGCATTTTTCATAAAAAGAGAATGTTTTAAAAATAAATTATTTTATGCCCCAAAATTGCATTTAAATAATTTTTAATGGTAATAACATTCTTGAAACAATGTTGTACATATATTCTAATATTCAAGTGACATTAAATATAAAAACATTCATTAATAAGCTTTTACAAAATCACAGTTTTGAACGTAGTCAGATACCTTAATGCATAATTACCATACATTAATTATAGAGGTAAATAAAGAAAAGAAAAAGCGAGAAAATTTTATTTTATACATAACATTGAAGGGATTTAATAATTTTACCGTTTTAAATATTTTAAATATTTAAGTCAATTTTTATTTAAGCCGGAAGCTTTATTATTGTACCCTGGAATGCGAAAGTTCTTATTTCGAATTGCTAACACTCTGAAGAGTACAATGAATTGAAACTAAAATGAAATCAAGACTTTAACTTTATCAAATCATATATTTTACAAATATTTACACACGTTTATGGAAAATAAGACATTACCAATTAATTTAATGGTGAAAGAGAAAGATGTTATTTTAATATATATTTTCTACACATACACCAAGCTATTTAAATTTAGATATATTGTAACATTCAGAATATTGTCTTACGCGAAACCTCTTTTTTTAAAAATGCATTTATTTACTATACAATATTTGATTACCTTAATTAGAAGACAGTTTAGTTTTCTCTTCTAAAATCATAAATCGAAGTCGTCAGACATGTAGAACGTTGGGAGAAATATTGTTCTGAAATATAACACTAATTGGATAAATATTACCTCCGGTAAGAAAGTAATTTAAGGATTTTGAACCGCAAGAAAGAAGATGCCGTTTTAACTAATTAATGTACATATTCTTGAGATCTCTCGTTCATATGTTTGCTACTTAAAATAATTGTAAACCTCAAATTAATGAGAAATTTTATTTTGAATTCTATATTGAAATGTCATTTTAAGTCATTTGTTGATTTTTTTAAATAAATTTTTGCTCTTTCTATTTTTATGGATATTGAACTAATCATTTCATTATATTTAAATTTCATTTATTTAGATGTCAATCATAAGAAGCCTCTTTTTTGTCTTAAAACTGGGAGAAACAATAAAATAGTTTAATTTTCAAATCAAAAAATTTTATCTGAGCAACTATTCCTCTCACATTTTTATATGAGTTGCAATAATAATTATCCAGCAACATCTTTTACAATGCCCTACGAAAACACATTAAAAATTTCGTGAACAAAAAAAAGTAAGAGGAAATACCCAAGCTCAAAGATCTTAAGAATGGATACATAAATGTTTTACAAAACTGTATTTTCACTATTATTTTTCTTAAAAATATGGCATAAAAATATTTAATAAAATGAAACACGTTGATTTTTCAACACTTATAATGCGAATTACTTTGCTTTAGATAAATAGTTCACTGTTAGCAGTCTTTTAAGAATGAACAAAAATATTAATGCATTGCATACAAGTAAATATGCAAATCTGAGGCTCAACCTAGATTTTTAATTATGTTAAGAATTATTATTAATCGAAATAAAGAACTACACAAATGTATTCTAATCGTAAAAAAAGTTTTACATATTTAAATATATATGCTAATTGAAGAAATTTGTTACCGTAATTTAAATTTTGATATTCATAGAGTATGAGAGAGAAATGGAAAAAAACATTCAAAAATCACTTCATCTACAAATGTTCTTAATTGAAATCAGATAAAAATATTAGTCCATACTTAAAAATGTAATTTTAATATAAAATGTAAATCAAATAAGTAATTTAAAAATAACTAATATTCCAACAAACTCACTTCGTAATGCATTAAAAACAAACTTTTGCAAGGGGTTTTTTTTACTCCCTTATAGTAACCCCTTATAGTAAGAATCTATAACAGACGATACAGGAATGCATCAGACATACACTATTAATAATATACTAACTTATTAACTTGATGCTAAACAGTATGTAAGAATATAACTAGACAGTACAAGACAAAGTAGAAAAGCCCTAATTCTACAATAGAAAACAATGAGGCCTCGGATTAAGATTGAAAGGTTAAACGTAATCAATCAATGGTCTAAAACTATATAATGGTAAACTATATCAATGGTCTAAAAAGTAATTTTAAAAAAGTAAATGCATCTAGAAATAATGTTAAAAACTTTGTTATTCTGAAATTAATTGGTAAAAATTAAATCACCATAATCCAAGAACATCAAAATACTTTTTTTTATTTCTAATGGGCTGTGGATTAGTGTTTTACCATTGCAGACCTAGTATGTTCCCCAGAAGCTGGTATCTCTTTTTAGTGCAGAACTGTATAGGCGGATACCAATCGCCGTAGGTAATTTGGACGCCCAATATCCTCCACAGATGGAGGTACCTGAACTCTGAAGATGCGAACCTGTACTAGTATTTAATTTTTCCGAGAGCATCCAAGCCAAACAGACACTCTAGGAATCTTTTACATGCTGTATAATCATACGACATGGCCGCTGTCAGATTTCTGTATCATGAAAATCCCCCGACTTGGTCGGGATCGAATCTGCAACCTTAGGTGCACAAGGCCAGGGACAAACCCACTACGCAACCCAGCCGGCATATCAAATTATTAAAAGTACTAAAACCATAATCTAAGAGTATCAAAAAATAACAGGCCTACTTTTCTATAAATAATTTAAAGAAAGTATTCCCTAAATTTAAACCTCTGGAAACTTCTTGCTCATAAATATATTTTAATAAAATCAAAACAACGTATTATACGTAGAAAATAAGAGAAATATATGTGATTTAAATATTTCTCTTTAACAAACCAGAACTTGTAAAAGTTAATATTAATAAATAGTAATGAATTCGTATAAAATCAAAACAAATTACTTGTTAGTGAGATCTATGATTAATTACAGTAGATAATAAATTATAAGATATAAATTAAATCAAACTAACACTAAGCGTATTACAAATGTATGATTTAAGAAGTTTATAAAGTAATCCCATTTAAGCTCCAAACAGTATTTAATAATATTTTAATATCATTCATTTTTTCTCTATCATTATTAAATATTGGCACATTAAATTTATCGAGACTCAAAGTTCTTACGTTGCAGTGGAGTGAAGTTTCAAGAGATGAGTAACAGTTCAGGTATCATTCTTACTACTTGATTATGATTCGAAATTGCGAAGTCCGTCACCAATAACCCTCGCATTTCTTCAGAGTGAGACAAGCAATCAACACAATTTAATCCTTTGTGCTCTAACGGTACTAGAATAGTAATATTATTAAAAATATTTTTTTCACCTAATACCAACGATTTGCTTCAAGATTATTGTTAAATAACTTCCTGTATCATCCGTATAAGATACAGTAGATCTGCGAAGCTGAAGGAAAAATTTTCCATTTTGTATCTCATTTCAGCTACTATCTGCCTTGTTGTGTATGTGATATAAAGTTTCGACATTAAAAAATCTCAACATTCATAGTTAAGCCTACAGTATATATTTTTTATTTTATAAGCCCTGAGAAATATTGCTGTTTGTAAAGTTTTTTTAAATAATTAAGCCCTTTTATGTTATATTTAAAACATTTTACGTAATAATTTTACGTTTGGCTTGGATGCTCTCGGCAAAATTAAATCCTAGTACTGGTTCGCATCGCCAAGAGCTCAGGTGCCTCCCTCTGTGGAGAAAACTGGACGTCAAAATTGCTTGCTGTAATTGGTATTGCCTGTACGGTTCAGAACTAAAAAGTGATGCCAGCTCCTAGGGAATGTACTATGTCTGCAAAGGTTTAAAATACCAATACGCAGCCCCAGTGAAAAAAAAATTTTAAGCAACGTTACAAAGCAGAAATTGTCAATGTATTTAAATACTTTAGAGTCTATAAAGTCTAGAGTTTATAGCAGGGGTAGCCAACCCGCGGTCGATGAGATTCATTACAACTTTACAAAATACGTGATTATTTTGTGGAATATTTTTATTTTTAGTGTAGTGTTTTGTAACAAATATATCCCATAACTGTTTCTATTTTATTACGTTATTTCTATTTTTATATATACTTTTATATTGCATTGAAACCACCACCACCCCCCCGCATCATAATGCTTGATTTCTGTAATTTTATTGCGCTGCTTATTGCTAGAGCTAGGCATATTTGATCATTGCATTATAGTAATTAAATTATCTATGTTTTATACATGAAAAATAAAGAAAACAATAATAAATTAATAAGTCATTCCGTTTTAAATATTCACTCCAATAAATGTTCATAATGTGGGTCCAAATCTAACCTAAAAATATATATTTATATAGGCACCCCGCTAGATTAAAATGTTTTTCCGAAATGGCTCGCAAGATAATTTTGGTTGGCCACCCCTTGTCTAGAGTCTATCGCTTTATACACTTTTTAGCTTAAAATTTGACTAATAATTGTTTTATATATGATTTTTTTAAATAAAAATTCATAAACAAAACAATTAAAATCTTGATATTTATTTATTTTATCGATGTATGTTTTCTTTCTATGTAAAATATTATGTTTTCTTTCTATGTCCTTATTCGCAGAAGACATCATGCACAGTAATTAACATATTATTCATAATCAGTAATCACACTTGTTTGCTTATTCATGCCCACAAATTTACATTTATTTAAATATAGCCATGTCACTTTCTTCTAAAACATCGTCATAAAACTCATCAGAGTTCCCAACCTCTGAATAAATCCATCCATCCAAATAAAGCAACTCATCCATCAGTGTTGTGAATCTTTGAATTCTTCTAGCGATTAGTCTAACTATACTGTGCCATTTCAAAGCGAGCTCTTGAACGTCAAATTTCAGAGTAGTCAAACACTTTATTCTTGAATCCATTCATAGATAGTGTCTTCTAACTAAGGAAATAATGGGTGGCTGTACCTGGTTCACGCTTATGCTTCTAAGCATTTCTCTAGTTCTATTGAACTAGATTATCACACTCTGTGTGATTGCCTTTTTTAGAATGTTTCACCTTCAGAAAGCTCTAAGATTCTTACCACTGGAAGTTTGAGCATTATTTTTTAATTTTGTGGAGCAGCTCTTCTTGCATACATCCTATCTGAGAATCCAAATGTTTTTTAATGAATTGTAATTCAAAAAAATATTGATAATTGAATATTTATTCAATCTAGTACAAATCATTTGTTTCAACACTATTAAGAACTGAAGATTCTAATCAGTCGCATTGGCGTTCTTTAATTGTCAAATGTCCCCTTATATCGTAACTGAACTTCTAATGGTCCAATCGGCAAAATCTTCCATTTGTTTGTCTGATAATGTTAATTAGACTTCATTTTGAAGGTAGGGCCCATTTTGTGAGCATTCTTCAAATCATATTAGAGTTTAGTTTTTCATTACGTTTTATTTTCGAAGAAGTAAGATATTAGTCCCACCTACTCCATTTTGATGCTTAAAATCTGTTACAGTAATAATTAAAAATAATCGATATCACTAATAACAAACTATACTTAATTATTGCATAAATAAAGAAAACTCTCATAAAAGTCTCCGAGCAACAAATTAATGACTAGCATATAAGAAAAGAAAATTGAAAATAATTTTTAATGTCACACGATGACGATGACAATGACAATGACTAACACATAAAACTTATTATTTCTTGTTCACAAGCAAAAACTTTTAATAAATTGATATCATTAAGGAGAAAGAAGGCATGAATTTCAAATTTTTTACAGCTTAGTCAATAACAAATTTTTTTAAGGAAAAAAAACGGTGTTAAAAAACTGTCCCTTCAAAATAAATCTCTTCTCAAAAACTGAAATGTATTGCGCTGCTTTTAGTAAAATAAAATCACTAATCATTTTATACAAAAAAATAACGCACTATTCTTAGATTTTTTTTATGTGTGACTCTCTTTAATTTTTTATCACATTATTAGACACAAAAGTAAAACAGATATATTAATTATCTTAACTCTAATTAATTCAGATAAAGAAATATTGATTTTTGTATTTTATTTCCAGATTATTACTTATAAATCGGTTATTAGAGATTATTTGGCATATTAATAATGAAATGGTCATAGAAGTGCTAAAATATAATAATCATAACCGCAGTTTCATCTGTTATTCGATATTTGTTATTGTCCATCGAATAAAACCGCAAGTTATATTTATGTAAGAAAATGCTAAAATTAGTTTTTCCAACTCCATGCTGCAAAAATATCATTCATTTCATTCAGTGAAACAGACTACTAATCCCATTTGTTAATTGTAACAGCAAATTGAAATTTAATTTAGCGCAATTATTTATTTAAAATGGATTTAATAATTAGTTATTTTCGCTTTCTCAATGTCTTTTTTTTTATGAAAGCAGTATATTTTGAATAAATTTCTAAGAGAAATAATTTATTTTGTAAACTGCAAATTATTTTGGGAAACATATAAAAAGGAAATACATTTTAAAATTTAGTAAAGGATAATAAAGCTTTCTGAATATTTAAATAAATATGAAGTATATTTAAGGTGGCTCAAAATTATTTTCTTATTCTATCTTATTTTGCTTACAAAAATTGATACGTTTTAAATCTATACTTTTTCTATGCATGTTTTATTTTTAGTTTTCATATAGCATTCAAAATCTTAAGTTACTTCCCTTTTAGCACAACTTAATCTGCATTTATGGACTATTTTTATATTAAAATCATTTGTCTTTTTCTCTTATTTTAATATTTAATTAGATAGAACATAGATTCTTCTTAGAAATGATAATGTGATTATGTTAGGCAAAACGTTTTCTCATCCAATCAGCAAGATAAAACTTAAGCATTGCTCTTTCGAAATAGTGCAAAAGTTTCCATACTTTCTTTATTTATTTCTTTAAAGATTAAAACTTCTCTAATTTTTTTCCTATATCAATGGTATCTAATATTTTCATATAACAAACTTGCAATAAAAATAAGAATGTAAATTTTGTCCTACTCGTAACATTGTTATTCTATAAAAAGATCAAAATTAAAAAACTCAATAACAATATTGATTTTAGTACATACTACATCTTAAAATTTAAACAATAATGGGCATAAAATAGGCGTATATATAAAAGAGAAGAAAATAAGAATGAAATGTTCTAAAAAATTGACTATAGGTGTTAACAATTTTTATTTTTATGCATTCAATGATTCGCATTTAAACAACAATATGCATTAATGCTTAAGAATTAAATATTAATTATTGATTTTATATAAAGTATTTATAGATTTCCTCAAAAAATCAATCTATATTAAATAAAACCAAATAAGATGTAATACATTAGTGGAAAAAATAAATGTAATGATGGTATTCATAGTTATATTCCTAAGAATATAACTATGTAGGAATATAACTACAAATGCCTTATAGTTATATTCCTGTTTTTATGTGCGAATTAATGATGTAGGAAATTTTTATACAAAAGAAAAGAACTTAAGCTATCTGCTGTAGTTATTCTTCTAATAATGTAACTAAATTAAACTAAAACATGATATGGTTTTTCAAATGAGGAGAGAAAAGATAAATTCTGCAGGGAGCTATACTTTTACTCAAAAAGCAAAACTCTTAGGACTACATAAATACTACTGCAATATGTCAAATAGGAAAATAAAAGAACTTGAACGGTTCTTTTATATTTTACTATTTGTATAGACTCGCCCACTTACTCTTATTTTTAAAATGTTCCGTCTGGAATAACTTTAAGTAACAGTGTATATTTGTTGAAATTTTCATCACATAAAGCTAATGTTTTATGATTTTTCTGAGAAAAAAAAGCTAATGTTCTATTACTTTTCTTGTAGTTTGATTGGGGGACTTTGAAAATAGATCAAACTCAAATTCCAGAGATTTAATCGTAAACTGAAGAATACAAAAAAGTTTTTTCTAAAAAACTTTTTAAAAGAAAGGTATTTGTATAGAACAACAAATAAGACGGTGTCCTTAAAAAAGTAGATAAATCCAAAAAAATACTTATGGGATGTTTGACATTTATATTTTATTTTGCATATAAATGAAAGAAAATAGGTAAATGTATGATGAAAGAAATAGTTTTGATATTTATTAAATAATACTTTATTAAATAGAATTCCTAGATAAAAGCTCTTGAAAACCTTTTTCATAAAATATATGTGGAAACAAAATAAAGAGTCGTAGATCTTATTCAACTAAATATAATTAATCATAAAAACATATTAAATTCCATACAATCCAAAAATATATTCCTCTTTCTACATTTTGAAAACCTCTTTAGGAAGGGATGTATAATTGGGATTATAAACAAATTTATTTTTTAAAATCACTCATAAAATTTCAAAAATACGATAATTTAATAAGAGTTTAAGAAATGTATGGCAGATATAATCTTGATTAAAATACCAAATTCAATAAGCAAGAATACGATTTGAATGAGGGCATATTTTCAGAATTGGAAGGAAATTTTAATTAATCTTAAATTTGAAAGGAATTTACAAAAGGGGGTCTTGAAGCCGCAATTTCGTGGTATATTTATTATAAGAAGTATATTCTTGTTAACGTACAAGTTTATATTCGAATAACAAATTGAATGAAAAAGTAATTATTTAGGCCATATCATATATCTGAATAGATACTCGTATAATTTCTTCGTAATCGCATTTTATCGCAGAAATCAATAAAATTCATTTTTGTCCCATTCTTTGTTAGAATTGGCAGTGAAACACGGAAAACTTTATATTATTTTTTACGCATGTTTATTTAGTGCTACAATTTTAGAATTCAGAAAATTGTTTGTGCAATTTTCTTCAAATATAAGTTACAGATTTAAGATCCGAGAATAATTTTTAAAAAGTTTAAAATACCTAAGCCTTCTGTTTCCTTCAAAAATGCTGCTAGGTTTCACAGTTTTAAATGTTAATATACTATCTAACAAATTGATTTAAAGATAAAATTTAACTGAAAAAGTTAGACATTTTATATGCTTCGATATCTTTGGGGATTAATTTATGATGTATTAAGATCATTAGCTAGTAATCATTGAATATATTTAACGAAGTTACTATTTTGTCAAGAGTAGCGTACTTGTCCTTTATGACATTAAAGCTTTCAATTACGATTGAATGAAAATATTTTTGATTCAAGATAATAACCAATGACTTCAAATCAGATACAATGTGGTTTTATGTGAAATAATTTATTTGTATTTACACGATTGTTTTTGGTGAAATTATAATTCAATAATATCTATTTTTGAAATCGGCCTGTCGTCTCAAGACTCACTCTTGTACCTACTGAATCTTTTTTTTTCTTAAGACTAAAAACAGTAAAGAAAAAAAGATAAAATATATAAGATATAAAAAAACAAGGAAACCAAAAAAATCTATAAACATCTTAACTATGACCTAATTTAAAAGCATTTGTATTTGAAATAAAAGTTAATAAATTATTTACTTCAGTAATTCAAAAATTATTTACTTTTATATCATTTTAACGAAAATATTATAATTAAAATTCCTTAAATATAGAACAAAATTACCTAAATTATGGTTCATCTAATTCAAATAACTGTCTTGACAAACATCTTCATATTAACTCTGGGCTATGCAATATTTTTTTTCGTTTTCTCTTAACCAATTCAATAGCTGTTACTGGTTATGTCAGATATTTATCAAAAACACAGCGAACAACCCTCTAATATTTCTTCAAAGACACCAAAATTTACCTTAAAAATCATTTTTATTGTACAAAGCTATGGCAAATCTTTAATGAATCAAATTTAAGTAAATATTTCCTTTGTTTACACGAGAAGAAAATTTGTCATTAAATTTTATTCTAGGAATGTAAAAACTCAGTAAAATATAAAGGTAGTTTTTTGATGATCCTCAACCACTGAAATATCTCTCTTATATAAAAACTTTTTTTCTCTAATGAGGCTGCGGATTGATATCTCTACCTCTGCAGACCTAGTACATTCTTCACGAGCTGGTATCACTTTTTAGTGCGGCACCCTATAGGAGGTACCAATTGCCACAAGTAATTTTGACGCATAATTTCCTCTCCAGAGGGAAGCACCTGAGCTCTACCGATGCGAAATTTGTTCTTATGAATTTAATTCTGCCGAGAGAATCCAAGCCAAACGGACTCTAAAGGGATTTCTTACATAACGTATAACAATACGACATGGACGCTGTCGATTTTCTGCATCATGAAAATCCCTCGAGTAGGGCCGGGGTCGAACCCGCAACCTTAGATGCAAAAGGCCAGAGACAAACCAATTAAGCCAGCTAAGAACTATTGTCCGTTTATTATGATCAGTATAAATCACACTTCTGATTTGATTCTCTGATTAGTGCTCAATCTGCAAATATCCAAGACAGCGAAGCGGTTCTATTAACAAATAATCTTTAGAATAAATGACAACAATAATTCACATATTTCTCAATGCAATTTTGCTTCTTAGAATAACAAATACAATGGTATTAACACATTAAAACTTTGTAACTCTTTCATTCTGAGATTAATTGATTTTTATAATAAAAAAGTCAATAAAATAATCGTAAGAGAAAACTAGCTTGATAAATTCTGTCTAAAACATATTGTTCAGAAATTATTAGTATGCTAAAAATTCATTTTTGTATCGTAAATGAATATTACAACTTCCTTTTAATCACCTAAGAATGTAAAAATCAATTTTAAAATAAGTAAAAAAAATTTTTATAAACTGGAACTTTAAAGTGCCTTAAGCAAACTTTTAATTAATATTACACATTAACCCTATTAATCACAAATGATTTTTCAGTCGATCTCAAATTTATTTAGCAAAACTTTTTAAATCCATTAGATTATAATACAAGTAAAGCGTGACTGTGACGAAAAAAAAGGTTTAGGAACAAAGAAATAAGCACCATCTCTTTTCACTACCTACTGCTAAGAAAAATCAGTTTTGACGTATTTCGCTGACGTGACCAGGCAAAGTAATAAATACTTGCTGATAATTTTTACAATCAAATTGACAAATTGAATGAATGATTGAGTAACTTAAAAGGACTTATTCATACGAAAAAAACGGAAGAAAGGGAACAAAGGAATTCAAAAAGAAAGGATGAAATGTCCTGAGGATAAACAACAAAGGAGACTGAAATAAACCAGAAAAAATGGTATAATATTTTTGTTTGTTTTCCTTAAAGGAATCGCATGTTTTGACTGATTGTGCTAGTCGTAAATCAAAAGAATTGGTAAAATAGTTTTAAACACGGCATTTTATTTTACGTGAATTTCTTATGTCTTTAAATCGCTTACCCTGACCTGTGTTTATAGTAAAATGAATTGTCTTTGAAATCTCTTTCCGTTGTGGAAGTGAACTGTAAGGAGATAAATGTGGTAGAAATAAGAATGGTTCCGTAATATTTTTGACGCATAAGTTTTAATGATGCGAAGTGAAAAATGTTTCACGTATATCTCAATCTTTTCCCATTTATTCAGCTAGAAAAATAAAACTGTTAGAACAGCAGAGCATGTATTTGATTTCGAATTTTAAAATATGATGAAATGAAGATGAATGTGTCAAGAATATATATCTCTTTTTATTTACATTTTCTTTTTCACGGAAAGGAAGATTTTTGAAACATTAAGGTGAAAAAGAATATTACTTTTTCAAAATTATTTTTTAAACTTCGGAAAAGGGAATTCCATGCTCTGAAAATACTTCGAGAGTGTATAACTTTCATTCCGGATTTGAAATGCCTATTTAACCCATCCAGGACTTTAAAGAAGAATCTATCTTTAAAAAATCTCATTAACTTAGCTTTATTTTTTTTTTCATTTTAAAATTGTTTAATTTTATCTTTGGCATTTTGTCAATATATTTAAATGCATGTTGTACAGGATTTTCAAAAGAATCATTACTTTTGTTATTATAACATTCGAATTTATTTTTAATATCTTTTTTATAATAATTCACATAGAACTGGAAAAATTGTAGAGCAAACAGTATCTTTAAATACTAAATATCACTAATATATTAACAACAGAATATTTTTTTCAAAAATTGATGTTATACGAACTAATTTTAAATTATAACTCTAATATTTTGCATCAGATAGAAATAATGTGTGTGTGTGTGTGTGTGTGTGTGTGTGTGTGTGTGTGTGTGTGTGTGTGTGTGTGTGTGTGTGGTGTGTGTGTGTGTGTGTGTGTGTGTGTGTGTGTGTGTGTGTGTGTGTGTGTGTGTGTGTGTGTGTGTGTGGTGTGTGTGTGGTGTGTGTGTGTGTGTGAGTGAGTGAGTGAGTGAGTGAGTGAGTGAGTGAGTGAGTGAGTGAGTGAGTGAGTGAGTGAGTGAGTGAGTGAGTGAGTGAGAAAAAGAATTTTTGCATACTTGCAGAAATAGCGTTAAAAGTTTATCAAAACAAGAAAGGAAATCATATTAATAAAAAAATGTTCTCAAATATCGAGTAAACCAATTTAAAAAGAGTTATAAAGTCGAAATTGTGTGATTGTTTTTCGAAAACAACGTTAACAACTAGAAAAAATAACATTTTGGTTACATTTACTAAAAGCTGTAAAATTTAAATAAAACTGTGTTTCAAAATTATTTTTATTGTTGAACGAATTCCTATTACATTTTATGAAAAACTCGATTCAGGAACATGTCTTTATTCATTACTGTTTGGTACTTGCAGCAAAACAAAAAACCCTTTTCAACGAGAATTCCTTTTTTGTTGAATCGCTTAAGCGTTAAATGTTGCACACTTTCTTTGTTTTTTAAAAGGAATTTTCAGTTGTTTTTTAAATTTAAAAAAAAAACTCAAATGACAAGTTATTTTTGTCATTTGAAAGCCATTGCAGCCTTTATAGAAAAATTTGTCACAATTCTTCGAAGAAGTTATTCCTTTTACAATGACTTTTAAGTTTTTTAAATTAAATTTCTTGTGACTTTCAAAAGCCCACTTTATTCTACATGGTAACGACACGTTTAAATGTATTTATTTTCAGCACAAAAACTCAATTCATTATTCTAATATCGTAGAACCAAATGTTTCAATAAATCCTAAACATAATTTTTGTGTGTATTCTGCAGAATAATGAACATTAAATTTGAAAAGAATTATTATTGATTATTTTCAGTTAAACACCTCTTTCACGCTCGATATAATAAAATAATTTATATAATAAAACGATAGAAAATAGTGTCCCTTGTGTTTTTTTATAAATGACTAGACTAAACTATTAAAAATTTTAGTTATCAAAAACTAAATAACAAAAAAGTCGCATTATATATCGATATTAAAAGAAATTTTTTTTAAATACTTAGATTGTTTTGGCAATACTACCTAGGTTCTATTAACCTATTTTTGCCATGTTTATATACAAACCGATTTGTTAACTTTGTTTCATCAACTTCTCTTTTTTTCACAATGCCACTTTTATATATACAGTCGACTCTCGCTAATTCAAACCTTCGATTATACGAACCTCTCGCTAATTCGAAGTATATGCTCAGTTCCTAGAAAAATCTTGATATTTCGAGCTAAAACAATACGTATTGGTACACTCAATATTTCGAAGTAAAATCTGTGGTTGGCCAGATTACAACATGCAATAATTCGAAATGATCTAATAAAACTCGCGACAATTCAAACACTCACTATCATGTAGAGTCCTGCAGCAAACAGGTCGGAGCTTACATGTTTTATGTTATATTGTCTCTGCTTGTCTCCCCTGTAACGTAGCCTCTTTGATGACCATCGGAGCTTACTCCGATAACTCTGACAGTACATCTAAAGTGTCACTAAACAAACTACGCAACTTTTCCATTCAAAATTATGTTGATGCGGACGTTTTTCAAGCTTCATTTATTTTAGAAAAATCAACTGGCAAAGTTAGATTGAATGCCATAAAACAAAAAAAAAAGATAACAAATTTTTCGTCAAAAAAAATTATGTACAGTACGTATTTTTTAATAGTTGTTTATAATGCATATATGAATTATATTAATACAGGAATTTATTTTAACTTCTGTTTAATATTTATACTGTATAATATGTACTTTATAAAAATACTTTAAAATAAGTTTATACATATGTACAATTGTTGTTTTATTACATAGTTTCAAATTTTAATGTGCTAGAAAAAAATTTCTGTTCGTGTATTTTAAGTTTTTCCTACCCTCTTGATAATTCGAAGTTTTTCATTGGTCTATATATATACAGACTTTATACTATCATGACTATAGTTATCTTAGATTTATAACTATTGTGTGCATATATATTTTTGAATTATATATATAATATATATTTAAATTGTTTTTCACACAAATATAAAAATGCATCAATGAAATTAGTTAATAAAGGTATGATTATAATAGTTCTCAAATTTAATTTCACATATGTAAAGTTTAGAATATCTATTTTTACAATTTTTATTGGATGATTTTCAAATATTGCACAGAAACTAAATCCCAATTTTCCTTTAATATTTTAATATTGTGTATTTTACTCACATATACTATAATAAAAAGAAATGTTTTTTAAGCATTAGCTAATTAGGATATATCATAAAATGTCATATTTTTTAAATTTATATGATCTTTGTTATTTCTAAGTTCTCAAATCGTTTCAGTTACGCGTTACAGAAACATATTAAAAACTAAGACTACAGTAAAAAATCTGAAAATCTTCAATATTACATTTAACAATTCGGATTTACTTTTAGAGAGAATTGTAGGTTTTATTATATTTTGGACATCTAAAATCATAGAATAAAAAAATAAAATATTTTCTGAAACAATTAACTCTAAAAGGTGTTTTAAGAGAATATACATTTAATTATTTAATGAATACATGTATTATAAAAATTAAAACGATAATGGCTAAAACTATAATTTTTTTTAAGACATGTTTCCTAAATTTTGTTCTAATTTCAGAAATCATATTAAAATAAGATCATAAATTACATGATCACTTATAAACATTCTTTAAAATCCTTTTCTAATAATTTAAAAGGTTACGTATTACGTTTGCAGCGGGTTCTCTTCCCTTTTTTCGATTGACATCGAGAGGAAAAACATTTTCAGGAAATGTTTGATAGATTTTTGAGAACCTCTTTCTCAGAAGGATCTACGACGTATGTAAATGAGTCTTATCTTTAAAGTTAACTGAAATGAGCTTGGTAAGGATGTTGATAGAGGGATCTTGAGAGAAGGATGAGATTATGTTTAGGAAAGCTACTTTGCGGAATATGTGTACGTACCTTTATTAGACTTGCCTTAGATTTGTAGTCTTATTATCGTTCGTAGGAGAAACCTATGATATTCGGATCCAGTGTGCCTGTTTGATCCACCTTGTATTAGTTAAGTAATATTTATTATTAACTATATAAGAGCGAGGTTAATTCACTCCCATTTTCTAATAGCAACATGCATTAGAGATGTACTTAGAGTAAATAAAGGTTGCTGACTTTACAAATATGTCTTTTGTTCACTCACTGATATGAACTCAGGTTTGCCACACATTAACAAGTTTTAATTTACAATTGCTTAAATTTAATCTATTTAATTTTAATAGGCGTATTTATTTCTTTGAAAACTTATTCGAATTTAATTTTAATTAAATGATAATAGCATCAACAACGCATGTTTTTATTTATTATTTGTTTAATATTCAGTAAATAAAAGCGAATATAAAGTATTAGTATTTTAAATTTTTAACTTAGCAGAATAACGGTAAATGAAACTAGGAAAAGTTTTATTTCCTAGTTTCGTTTACTGACTGTACGACTGGCACCGTCATTCCATTGGGTGGTGATTTGAGCTAATGTTTGGCTTCGCTGGCTACGTACAATACGCTTGAGCAGTCTCTCACCACGCTCTATCAAGGCTAATTCGCCTTTGCAATTTGCCCGATCGCTAATTTTTTGTCCACCATCCATGTATTCTTGGTATACTCTTGACACTGTCCACCTTGAAAATACTAGCTGCCAGACGATTTCGGAAATTAAATGGCCCATGCGTCACGCACCTACGATTTATCCGCGATTAAAGGCGTCTAAATCAGACACTTTACCCATACTGGCAATTCCAACAACTAATTCAGAACAATAGAGGACTGAAATAAAGGCTGAAACCTCCGCTCCTTGTCTGGTTTTGACTATGGCTTGTGTTGCTTTCATGGTTGGAAGTTGGAGGTGTGGCTTCTAGAGGAAAAGACGAATGGATTGGCTCCTTGGAGATGTTGTTTTGATGGCTTGAGTTTAAGGATTTCATTTGGCTAAGAGAGCTTTTGGGCTTATTACTGCTTGGTTCGGAGAAAAAAATAATTTATAGAACTAAAAAGTAAATATTGAGGCAAGAAAAACTATTAAATTAAGAAAAATTCAGAAAAACCACAGTACGTGCTATATATACAGTTACTACAGCGCCTTACTTGCGCATAAATGATGAGCAGCGCTACACAATTTACATAACCCTTGCTAACCATAACTCAGGGGCACTTCAGTATATATACAGTGGGTAAAAAAAGTATTGGCAATGGTCTATAATTGTTCATATTAGCTAACAAAGGAAATGATTGACAATTTTAACTGGACATAACGAACACAGGAGGTAATAAACACACAAATCTAAAGAAACTTTCATTTTAATATGCTTTTTACACAAAATTTACAACAAAAACGTAAATTTGCATGTCAAAAAAGTATTGGCAAAGTTCTAACTGTTATGCAAATTTTGTCATGTTGAGGTCACGTGTTTAGACTGATAAGAAAGCCTGTTAGTATAAAGTCTGCAGTGCTATTTCAAAATTTTTAAAACGTTATTTTGTTAATGCTGTGATAAAATGGCTTCGAAATCGAAGGAGTTGGATGTTAATGTTAAAAACATGATTATTCAGCTCAGAAATGAGGGTTTAACTTATCGTGCTATAGGAATACAACTGAACATAAGTTTATTTACTGTCAGAAGTGTTGTAAAAAAGTTCAACGAGACAGGATCCACAGAAAATAAGGTTAGAAGTGGACGGCCTGGAATATTTTCTGCAAGGGAGAAACGTAGCATTATCAAAGAGGTTAAGAAAAATCTCAAAATAAGTCCACCCCAGTTAGCCAAAGATGTTGCTAATACTTCGCATAAAACTTTTAGTTTACAGACTATACGGAATGTTTTACATGAAGAAAGTTATTATGGAAGGGCAGCTAGAAAGAAACCTTTCATTTCGGAAAGAAACAGAAGAAAGAGAAAAAAAATCTCATGTTAATTTAACAGATGAGTTTTAGAACACAGTTATTTTTTCCAACGAATCGAAGTTTAACATTTTCGGGAGTGATGGACGACAATATGTGTGGAGAAAGCCAAACACCGAACTGGAAAAACAACATTTAACACCGACTGTGAAACATGGTAGAGGGATCGTCTTTGTTTGGGGCTGTATGGCAGCAAAAGGAGTTGGTAAACTGTGCTTCATTGATGGTATTATGACAGCACGTACGTACATCGACATATGGCGCCATAATTTGCAATCCAGTGCCCAAAAACTTGGCTTAAGAACAGCATTGTGTTTCAACAAGACAATGACCCTAAACGTACAGCGAACCTCACCCGGGAGTGGTTACTGTATAACTCTCCTCGCCAGTTAAAGACGCTGCCTCAATCACCTGACATAAACCCAATTGAGAATTTATGGCACAAATTGGACGTAGAAGTCAGGAAACGTAAAATTTCGTGTAAAGACGAACTTAAGCGTATACTCCTGCAAGAATGGCACAAAATTCCCAATAGTACAACCAAGACTTTGGTTTTCTCTATGAGAAATAGATTACAAGCTGTTATAAATGCAAAAGGTATGCATACAAAGTATTAAACATATCCTGATTTTGTTCTCACATTTTACTTATTATTTTGCCAATACTTTTTTGACATGGAAAAATACGTTTTTGTTGTATATTTTCTGTAAAAGACATATTAAAATGAAAGTTTCATTAGATTTGTGTGTTTATTACCTCCTGTGTTCGTTATGTCCAGTTAAAATTGTCAAGCATTTCCTTTGTTAGCTAATTTGATCTATTATAGGCAATTGCTCCAATACTTTTTTTACCTACTGTGTATGTATATATATATTGTATATATATGCAAACATTAAATATTTTAATGTAAATGTGTGTTATATATTTAATGTTCATTCATAGAACAAAAATTATCAACAGAAAAATATTTAGATTTTAATTTTATTGTTTGTTTGATTATAGATAACATTTTAAAGTAAGTTGTGCGTTTTCCTATTTTTTGTATTTTGTGACTGTATTTAAAAATTTATTTTGGCATAAATTATCATTGTATGATAAATGCTTGTTGTTACGATCTTAAAGATTCTAGTGTATTTAAGACTTAAATGCACTAGAATCTTTAAAATCGTTTTGTATAATTTTTAATAAAACAAAAGCAAATATATATATATATATATACGAAAAGGATTCGAAGTTAAATTTTTCTATCTTTGTATTCTTTTGTTGTCTTACAAAACACAGATTCAATTTTTCTTTTTAAATTCATTCTGTGTTGTGCGTTTGTGTTTTGTTTTTCCACTTTATTAAAAATGTCCCTTTGCTTGGAATTCGTTTGGCATCAGAGAATTCTTAAGGATATGAAATTTCCTGAACGAAGAATCAAAATCAAAGTTATTCCATTACTTCACAGCTTTTTGCCTTGTTTTGTAGATTTTTGATGTCTTTAAAAGTGATTCCTTCTCTCAAAGCAATCTTTTTCCTAAACCGATACTTTCTTTTTTTTTTCGTAGAATATACTGTCATCATGTTAACAATTGTGAAAATAAAAATTACTATGTTAGTAACCAAAAATTAAATTGTAGATAAATGGATTTTTTTAAAAAAAAAGGTAAATTATTCCAAATATTTGATTTATTTTTACCCTTTTGAATAAAAAAATAAATCCTAATCTTCCAAAATTATCATATGGAACTGAAAATGGCTGAAATCGATTATGATTATAAAATGCTGAATTGTATTAACATTTTACTTATTCAAGGAAAGAATAAAGTAGGCATTTTGAATGAATATATGCATAATCAATATTATATATAATCCCAATAGGCCATGCAGAAACGCTGTTGTCAAGATCAATAGCCATTTATAAGGAAAATGATTGATGATTCTTTCAGACAATGTAATGTACCATTCTTTTTAACTACCTATCTCCTTCGAAAAATTGCAAAGTGCCCCTAACGTTTGAATTAGTCATCTGTCGCTTGGGGTAGTTTCGTGTGGCTCAAAGCCCAGAGGGTAAAATCGTAAAATAAAACGAAAAAAAATCAATCAACATTTCTGACAGATTTTTAAAAGTGTAAGGATGTATGTGTTGTGTATAAAACTGAATACAATTCGAAACATTAAAATGAACAAAATTAAACATTTTTTTTTAGAAAGTACATCATGCTTAAGAAAATATTGGATTTTTTAACTATTTATTTTAAGTGACCCCAAAGAGAAACAAAACATTTTTTCCTAGAAAAAATTATTGATTCTAAAGAATTTCAGCAGCTTAAGATACAGTTGTTATAATCTTTATTAAGGTTACTAAAATAAGCAAAATACATTAAAAAGCAAATTTAGTAACGAGTACCTACTTTTATGAAGTATTTTATATGATTCTATGGAGCAACATGTAATATTTTTTTCATTTCTAATGGAGCTTTGGATTGGCAATTTACCTTTACAGACTCACTCATTCCCTGGAAGTTGGTATCTCTTTTTAGTGCGACACCATACAGGTGGTATACCTACCACCGCAAGTCATTTTGGCACTCAGTTCCCTTTCTAGAGAGAGGCACTTGAGCTTTGACGATGCGAAACCTTCCTGGGAATTTAATTTTGCCGAGAGCACCCAAGCCAAACAGGCACTCAAGGGAACTTTTACATGCCGCATAATCATACGACATGAACGCTGTCGATTTTCCACAGCATGAAAATCCATCGACTAGGGACGGGGTCGAACCGTAAACTTGGGCGTACAAAGCTAGCACCAAATCAACTACGCCAACCAGCCGGCCTCTGAAGGTATCACATTTTGGATGTTTCTTAAAGTACTTGCCTAATTTAATGTGAGTTCTTGTGTAATCTTCACAAACTTGTCAACCCTTTTTTGATATCGATAATGTAAGATTTTCCTTTCCTGGTAAATATTTCCATTTTCTTAATGATATATTAGTATGTTTTAGTACAAATTTATTCAAAATTTGTGATATAAATAATAAAGCATTAAAAACATTCCATCACTCCCTGGACTTTCAAAAGTTTAAAATCTTAAATATCTCAGTTTTATAACATTTATTTAATACGTTTTTATTCAGTACATTCAATAATTATAAATTTTGGCATTTTAATACATTAATAAAGGGCTGACTAAATACTTATAATGTTTTAAACTAATATAAAATCTAAAAAGCTATTCTGTTCATCAGATTTTTAAAAATTCAAAAGTTTTTAAATTTTGTGAAAAGAAACATTTGTAAGAATTTTCCCAAATTTTATGTTTTATGTAGTAGTAAATGCCGCAATTGTGCATGTTCTCTTGCTACAGTTGAAGTTGTGTATGCTCTTTTATTAGCACAAACAGTAGTTTTTCTAACAAGGTTTTAATGGTAATCTCCAATCGTATTAGCTTCCATCTTCTTGATATCGGGCTCTCATTACAAAAATATTCTGATGGAAGCTCTTCCCGGGATCTTCGTTTACGATTCCCATATCTTCAGGGGGAAACTTAATGTGATGCTAAAGAAAATAGAATTTTCAGTGACATTGAATTTAAATTTTTGTAACTTCTTAACTAAACTGTAACTAATGTTTCATGGTTATGAGTTCGACAATTTCCTAAAAACATATGCCGCACTATTTTTAAAATCAATTCAAGCTGATTTTTCTAAATCATTTGCAGCATGCTCAAAACATTCGTCCTTCATGACTATTTTGACAACGGAAACTGTTCTTTCAAGTAATGAAATCTGTGCCCTTCTTTATTCATCGCCTTTTAACGAAATTATTTATCAATCTCAACTTCATCTGAAGAGGTAAAAAAAATAACTTTCCCTTAACAGATTAGAGAAACGCTTTGGATAATTTTTGCACTCCGATAACCTCTTTTGATAATACTGATGTTTTGACCTGCTATCTCAATCGTGCAGGAAATAGCACTATTTGTATAGCCTAGTAGCATATACCAATAAGAATGACACTACTCTAAAATCTGCAGATATATTCCAATTATGACTCTGATAAATGATTTCATAAAGCAATAGATATTTTCATAAATTATTCCACTATACAAACACATACCATGGAACAGACAGTCGAGTATTTCCGTTATGGAAGAGTACAATCTTCAAGCTGAATTTTGAGCCCAGATGAACAATCGCCATATATCTAAGTTATATCAATAACTTAAAACAATCATTAAACCACTTATAGCATCACAATAACATAAATCGCCTTTTTTGGGAAGGCAAAACGGAAGATTTCTTATGTTAATCTTGGAATATGAATATGTTAGTGTTATTTTGGAGAATAGTCCAACCTTGCAATCTTGATCCCTGTAATTCTGAATGTTGTTTGGATAGATGTAAGTCTCTCTCACAAGATCAATTAATTATTTTGGTATAATTAGATGAGATTCTTGATTTACGTTAGGAACGTAATTTACAAGAGTTAACCAGAAAGTAAAGAACACTTTAGCATACCTAAATAAAAACGAAACATATCAACACAAAAACTTTATTTACAAAGTCTTAGTGTTCTATTTTGCAAAGTAGTCATCATAGCTATCGAGATACTGACTGTAATGTGAGACCAATTTTTCTATTCAATTTCTTTAGCCGCAAACGTTTTGAGCCAGGGTGCCATTTTTTTGTTTGATGTTTTCCTCATTTGTGAAGTGTTTTCCTCTAGAATATACTTTAAATTCGAGAATAAGCGAAGATCACTATAAATCTGTAAGGATAATATCCCAAACTTTCCCCTTCAAGTTGTTGAAGTTCTCACTGTGTTAGTATTAATGCATAAGGCCACGTATCATGATTCAAAAGACCTTTAAAGACAACATTCACGTCTCTTGTTTTGGATGATGCGTCTATCGTTGGAGAGTTTTGATAGACCAAACATCTTGAGTATATATATTCAAAAAACGAATGCACTGAGCACTTTGCGTTTGGCAAGAATTTGAATGGAAACAACCATTTTGAACGATTGCAGAACAAAGATACATGACTATTCAACAACATAACTTGGCATGTATGGAAAGGAGGGAAGGCACTAACTGGCACGCATGCACTCGCGGTGATGAGGGGGAAGTGTTAGCACGAGTGGGATACCCAACCATTCTTTACTATCTGGATAACTCTCGTATATCAAAATGAAGTAGATTAATTTTCAAACTGATCAATTTCCTTTTCTACTGCTGCTTCACCATTTATAAAATTTTCCTGTGGTTTTGGTATATTGGTAATAACTTATCATTACGTAATACTGGTTTGCATTGCTAAATGTAAGTTCGGGTACATAATTATGTGTTTACATTTTTGTAGAGAACCCTTTACTTTTTGTGATGCAAAAAAAACAGGCGTTTATATCTGATCCTTTAATTTGCACCATGTCATTGGTATAGCAAATGGCATACTATTTTTTGATATTTTGACCCATGCATAGAAATTTTTGTTACATAGTGCACAAAAAAAATAAAGGGTCTATTTTATTCCTTATTCACCTACTTGACATCCATAGTTGATAGTCAGTCTTTATTAGAGGCAAAAAAGCCCAACGATGTTTTTTCAAAGTTATCTGGCTTTGGAAAAAGACTCATGAATATTAACACAGCCTCTAGGCACTTTTCACAAATTTGAGATGAAAATATGGTAAATTCAAACAAATTGATGTAGAAAGACTAACCCATCAGCAAGGTAACAACGTTATTCATGCACTGAAAGGCTAACTTCAACTGTTGTGGCTTTGAGGGAAAGCAAAATGCTATGGGACACTTGACGGTATCTGTTCAAGGTCACATACATAAAGTTTATCAAAATAAATTCTATTTCTAATCTATTTTTACGTATTCCACTGCTATAATGAGTAAACAATTAATAATCTAAAGTAATTATCTTTCAAATTTTATCAAATTTTTTTTATAAAATATCTTTGAATGTTAAGAAATAGTAATTTTTTATGACAAAAATGATAATTATTTTATTTGGAGAAAATCTCAAAGAGAAGGAAATAATCTATTAATCTTCACAGAACTAAAAAAGAAGTTAATTTTTTTCAATTAACCAACTTCAAATTAAAAAATATTAATTGAAAAGTTTAAAGCTTGATAAAAAAAACTAAGATTTAATGAAATATAATCTTTCTCTCTCTCTCTCTCTCTCTCTCTCAGAATAGTTAATCTATTATCTATTTAAGGAAATAGTATTTTGTTCATGTGAATTCATTTATTTAATCATTTTAGTTTATTGTTTAGCCTATAAAACCCCTTTCAACAGAAGAACAAATACCAACTTAAATTTATCAATAAATATTACATTACAATGTTCTGATGGAATAAAAAGGTTCTACTTTTGTAAAATAAAAAAATCAAATATGTTCTTTTTTTGTTTGAGTGTGTGTGATCATGTCACTTCCAGACCCGTTTCAAGGGACTGAAGACTCCTAGCTTTGTTTCCTAATTGATTAAAACTTGATGTATAATTAGCTTCCATCGTATAATTAACTTTTATTCTAATTTTCATTTTTTTCTAGATATTTTTAACTAATTACATTCAAAATAGAGCTCAAAAATACTTGAAAAATCCACCCAAATCACGTATTTGGTAGGAGAATGAAAGAGGTATAGAAAACCTCTTGTAATTTTAATAATCCGTAATCAACTCAAAATAAAGTATAATTAAAATTATCAGGATCTATACCTATTTTTACGAAGGTTGCCTGTATAATATCTTATCGCCAGCATAGTTGCTACAATTTGCTGCGTAAGTAATTAAATTATTAGTATATTTAACTATAATAAAATGACATTGAAACAGAGTAGGGGAAAATCAAATTACTGAAACTGTTTACCTACATGATATGATACGAGGGAAAGTCAAAAAGTAAAGGGACTTATGCAATTTCTTTTCCCAAGTTTTAGCAACAACGCTAGTTTCGAGATCGAATGACGGGTAATCGGCAACACTTCAATACAAAATGTCACTCGTCTTTCCTCGTGGTTATTGGGGTGTAGCAGACCGTTCAACATGGCAGCTCCATTGCCAATCAGCACCAAGAAGGAAAGGTTGATTTGTTTTTTGTTTGCGGAAGGTGGGAAACTTGCGCTAGATACTAGCCATACCTTCCATCCCTATACCCTCAACGACTTGCACATCATCCTCAGTGTTTGACGTCGAATGAATGTCAGGTCTTTCATCGTCACATAAAGAAATTCTTCCCTGTTTGAATTGCTCTATCCCTTCAAAGATCTTGCTTTGCGATAAACAGCTGTCACCATACTGTGCTTACATTATGCTACGCAGGTTTCACACCTTCCACAAATAAAAAGTGAATCACTGCCCTCCTTTCCTCCTTGGCGCAGATCCACAATGTACTTTCCATGTTGAACGGTCTGCTTCATTCCAACAACTACAAGGGAAGACGAATGACACGTTGCATAGAAGACTGCCAACTACTCCTCATTCAGCGCAGGATACTAGCGCTGTTGCCAAAATTTGGAAAGAGAGATTGCAAAAGTCCCTTTAATTTTTGACTTGATTGGTTGTTTGTAGAGTTTATGGAAAGGGAAAGTTATTTTCATATTGGACAGCAGGTTCTATATACCACCATATATATATTCTTTTTGACTTTCCCACGTATAACAATACTGCAGTTAAAATTACATGCATCTGTTTTTCCATTACTATAATGTACTTTTAATGCTACCATTGCAACCAAATATCATGTTTTCCCCCTTTTTTTAATTTTTTAACATATTCATAAACGTAATTTCTAAGCTAAAAAGTTGAAATTAACTTCATCATTCATTTGAATCAATTAGTTGTACATTTGTAAGACAAAGTGAAAACACTAATTATCAAACACTCGCAATTTATTATAAAACAAGTTACTGTGGTTGATTCGTTTTACATTCTTTGAAATAATCCAGATTAAATTATACATATATGAATCATGGAAATGAAAATAATTCCATTCTCATTAAGTGTAAATGGATTTGTGTAAATTGGAATAATGATTTGCAATAAAGCTCTAATAATCATTTGGCTTATCACTTATTAATATGATAAGCAATCAGAAAACTGCAAGGAGTGTTAAATGAGAACAAATATTTATTTGACGCATGATTTTCTGTTTATCTGATGGGATTTATCCTAAATTCGTATGTGATGAATTTGTGAAATTTATGTCTTACGCAACATTTATTTGAGGAATTCTTTATCTGGGTATATTTACTAGAGAAATTAGGTGTATGGCGATATTTAACTATATGTTACGTACGTACTGATATCAATGCAAGATTATTATTTAAGCTGCAAGATGTGATTTGTCTTTAATTTCAATGGTTAAAGCCCAATTGCTGAAAATGTCTTCAAATTTTAAGAAGTTTGAGATATCTATCATGCTATATCATAAATTTTGAACAAAGTTTTAAAAAAATTAAGGACTGTTTTATTTTTAATTAAACGTTTACTTTAAAATAAAGTAGATTACTGCATGGAAGTATGATCATTTTTATGTTCAAAATGATAACGTTTGAAACGAACTGCCTAATGATTTAGAAACGAAGTGCCTGATGAGAAAACATTAATGTAGAAGAGAATTTGATTATTTAGTACTTTTTTTGTGTGGTGTAAATTTCGAAAGAGCAAATTACGTAAATTATGTTTGCATTGTACTAATCAAAATTTATTTTTCCCTTCCTTAACCGAAGAATATTCCGAACTGGTTTTTTTTCGCTAAAGAACCCAATTTCTACCAATGAACTTCTAGTAAAATATTACTGCGTTTCTTCTTATTATTCTTATATAAAGTAACTTTTATTTTGCCTTCTTTCAATTCTACAGGAAAGGAATAAATAACTTCCTCCAAATTCAAAATAACCTGAAAGTGACTTTAATACGAAGAAATTATTTCTTCTCTCAGATGGAGAAATGTTTTAGAAGCGATTTTCCGAAAAGCTTATATATATATGTACATATAAAATAGTTATAAACCTATAAGATAACTATTCAATATAGTAAAAAGTATTAGCCACAGTAGTACTATAGCAAACTCCTGTCCTTAGGAACTAGGATTGCAGGTTTAAACGAAGTTTTGCGGTTAGCCAAACTTCACCTGTATTTGACAATACTCTGGGCCATAGAGAAAGTAAGAAATATCAAGAGAATGTTTAGATTTTACAAATAAAACCACAATCTATTAATATGAAACGAGAAAAATGGGGTAAGGGGTGGAATTCAGTGGTTGGAAGCATACACTGCAGTACTGTTGTTACTCTTTTCATCTTTTCAGGAATCGAGTTAAAAAAACACCGGGTCGCTTATTTATGTAGGTAAACATTGATGATGACATTATTTTGCAAAAAAAAATTCCTGGATCAGGCTAAAGACACCAATTATAGTAGTTATGGAGTTCACATTGCCCTCAGCGCACACATATTCTTTCTTACTCCTTTTTTCCGGTCTTAAAGGGATTTTCCTTAGACAGCTGGGGGAAAAGAATCATGCAATCGTATGAGTAACGATCATTGGTTGCTAATGTTGGATATTAAACAGAAACTTTAGGTTAGAACAATCTTAGGATATGAATAAGATATTCCAGTGGTGTTTTCTTAGACTTTTATAGTATTATCACGTATAATCATGTAAGAGAATTTTTGTCACCTGCAACTCAATAATGGTAACCAAATTCAAAACATTTTTAAGGGTATGAAAAGAGTTCTTTAATGATATTATATATTCTTCCCATCTTACAGAATAATATATTTTAACGCGTTAACATATAGAATGCATAATATTTTAAAGTTTTAAGTTAGCATTTTACTTGTATTAAATATGGTCTACACTGCATTTCCTATAATATGATGTTCAAAATTCAATTTAAATGCGATATTAAAAAAATTGTGTTGAAGTAAAATAGTTCCTAATTTTAAAAAACTCAAATGAATGTCGGAATTATAGACAGAGATATTTGTATTTATTTTTTATTTTGAAACATCTTTCACGGATGGCCGCGATAACTGAATGGCTAAGGATGTAGACTCTTAGCTGGCGTTGCCAAGTTGTGGTTTCAAGCTAAATCTGTCGAAGCATAAAGTCCTTACATTTTGAAAATTATGAGATCCGTCACCAATAACCCTCTTTGCCTTAGAGAGAGAGAGAGAGAGAATGTACCGTTATCAAAAATCGAAACATTATTCAGCTTTAAATTTTTAGATTTTGTTTCCCATTTAATGCCAAATTAAAACGACTTTAATGTTTCGTAAATTAGTGTAAAATACGGAATATTAAAGGTATTCTACAATCTCTTTAAATCTTAGATCCATTGATTTCATAAAAAGGATATCTCACGTGCAAATATTTGTCAGCAATAGTCTATATTATCAATTGTATTGATATTTTAAATGTGTTTAAAATAGATTAAATATTAAGTTAATTAATTAAGATGAATAAATTTGAAGCAAACAAAAGTAAAAAAATTTTACTTCATTTAAAAAATATTTTTTTCATTACTACGTAGATATACAATTAATCCTACTATATTGTTAAAAACTAAATTATTTAAATATTAATCACACACACACACAAAGCTTTCAATTAATAACACATCTAAATATGCGTTATAAAAAAGCGTATATTTTTGAAGACTAATGCATTAAAAATAGAATTTAATTCGTAATTTAGGATAGAAAGACATTCCAGGCAAACTGTAAAAATTGGGGTAAAGTTAAATTTGGAATAAATAAAGTGAATGGTTTAGTTATAGTTAATTATATATTTAGTTATACAAGATTAATTTTAAGGAAAAATATGTTTTTTTAATCTACACAAGAAAGCAAAAAGAAAACATCTTTTAAAGAAATTTTAAGATGCAGACGATATTATTTCTTGTATGTGATCATTCAGTCTTAAAATTATTATTATATTTTATTTGTAAATATGATACAAAATTTTATTATCCTGTTATATCATGTAAAGGACCGCAATAAAATAACTTTTTCAAGAAATCTATGCAAAAATATTTTGCAACTTCTTTTTCAATTTTAAATATGTTTTTGATGCAAAAAAAAAATCGAGTTTCGTTCCTTATCTGTGTATCTTTATTGACCTTCTTTCCATTTGTTTTGGTTTTTAAATGCTTAATCAAACATTTTATTTTATTTTTTCTAAGCCTAAAGAACAAAGATTTTCATTAAAAAAAAAGTCTGTTTACTTTTCAAAATTTAATTACGTTTGAAATTTATCATTCTTATTGATTAAAAGTTTTTCAGTGAATATTAATAATTACTTAAGAAAAGGCTTTCTCATTATATCCCTAGAATACACGAAAATTCACTACAGCTATTATGTGATTACTATACACTCTCTTACATCTTATTTGCAACGCAGTTCTTTGTCCCACTTCAAATCAGAGAACACAATCTTTTGTGACCTGAGTTGTCCTGTTCGAAGTGACTATCTATGCATTTACAGTTGTTAACGTTTATTTCGATGTTATACAGTACGATCAGTAGAGTGAAAAGCATAATACGTCCAAACGTAGGACTTGCTGCTCCAAATATGAATAACATTTTAGATGAAAGGTTCGAAATCAAGTCTCTGTCTCTTCCAGACACAAACGATTAGTCTATTCGACGTCAAATACGATTCAAACTTATTCTGCTCCACTGACTTCGGTGATAATTCTCAAGTAAATATCATTGCTCAAAACATGTAACTCATAGAGCGAATAAATTTTGCTATTCTACTCATAGAACTTGCAATATAGCTGCAAATTCATTGTTAAGTAATGGTAAAAAGGAGAATGGAAATGTAATTAATTTAAATAAAAGGGAAATTGTATCTGAAAGTGGTGTGGACTAAAGCTTCAAAAATTTGAACGTGTTTGTAGATAAATATTATGGGAATTTATATTAGGGAAGCTGATTGACATCACGAAAATATCAAACAAGTAATTATGAAAATTATTTCATATTTGTATTGCTTTAATACATTTTATAAATTTTAAGTGCTACTAATAGTAATTATATTTAAGGTTCTGTGTACAGAATCAATAGAATAATTTTTCAGTATAACATAATGGTAATCATTTAGCTTTATTATACAAACTTCGTTATTCTTATCTTACAAAATCTCGACACATTTTTCGTTTATTTGCAAAGAGATTCAAATTAAAAGGCTTGATTCAATTAAACTTAAAACTCAAAAACTCCTCGTCTTTTAAACCTCACCACAATAAAAATTCAAGTTTCAAAAGTTACATGGAAGAAGTCTTTTTTTTTTGCAAGAAAATCTGATATTCTGCCAGTTTCCACATTTCTGCGCTCAGAAGAGCTTGCCCAGTATGATGAAGTGAATATTGAGAGAGAGACATTGAAACTAGGGTTTCTGATTTCCCGGGAATATCCGGGAAATCCAAGGAATGCAATTGTCGTTCCCTGAATTCCCGGAAATACATCAAAATTTCAGAAAATTTGAAAACAAGTTATTTTTAAATCAAATCAATAATAATTATATAAAATAAGGATACATATATAAATTCTAAAATTAATACTTATTTTTATGATGAGCAAAAAAATACAAAAAATATATAATAAATCGATTATTTATTTTAAAACAGGATTTCAGAAAGCATAAGCAATTTATACGTTTATCATTCAGGTATGGAAAAAATTTTACAATTAAAGATTTTGTAAATTAAAAATCTAGGGAACAAAAATTCACATTTGAAAAATAATTACTAAAATTAATGTTCCTTTACTGACTCACATTCTTTTGAATATTAACCAGTCAAAGCTGAATTAATTATTTCTCTAATGTTTCTACTAATATTAATAAATACTTGAAAACTCATTTGTGGCTGAAGTGCCGATTATGTACGTTAAAAATATTTATCAAAGTATTTAAGATATTTTATTTGTATAACAAATTTCTTGTTTATGGAATTGCTGTAGTATTGTTACATAAATATATTAATATAAGAATCTCACAAGATAGTTAGATTTATAAAAATAATAAATAAGAAAAGTGCGAGGTTGCTTGTATAAATCTTCTCCCCCAAACAGTTCGTAGGCTCATTCCCTTCTTCAAATTGATGATTCAATTAAATAGCTCATAATAAAGACAAGTATCCGAAAAAAAAATTTTAAAAAAAATTAAATAAATAAAAGTTTTAAGTATTAGTACTTACGTTATCCACATAAATCAAGATCTCGGAACTTCGATCAAATAGTGCTGGTTGGCTAAGAAATACGATTGCCTTAAAAACCCAGTACTTCTTGTTAACGAAGCTCGATACACAAATAGACAGGAATTGATCTGGACAGATACTCTTTCTCACGACTAGCTGGAAAAATTCTCACCCCCAACGTTCTCATATTACACTCTTACCCCACAGCTGGGGTAACGAACATTCCTTCGTCGAGAAGTTGGGGATGAATGATCACAAATTGCTGCAGTAGGGTCAGCTAACGATGTCCGAAGTTGAAATATACAGCCAAGTCAAAAATAGTTACCTCATAGATAATTCAAACTCTGTACGATTCTCGGGAAATTCCGGGAACGAAGTATAATTCCCGGGAATAGAAAAAGTACAGAAATATTTTGATTTCCTGGGAACCCGGGATCCCGGAAAAGAAACCTTAATTGGAACAGGAACCAACGGCAGACCATTTTGTTCACACATAAGTTCACATTCAGCCTAACCACTAGTTATTAACGTACCTTCATCTAAAAGAAACCAAAGATTCTACACAAGCTTACCAATATCCAGAGACTAGTATTGTAACGGAGATATTATGACCTAGGAAGTCATGATATTGAATGGGCAGTATGAAGTAGCTTTATGAATGCTGTGAAAAAATAAAGAGAGGAAATCTTGGAGACCAGTATTTCCTTTTTCAAGAGACAAGTCTCATCTGGCCCATGAATATCTGGAAAGTGAGCGTATTCATCGAATGGTTTGGCCATTCAGATCTCCAGACTTGAGCCTTACAGGAATACTCTTGGAAGGTAATTGAAGTTTGCTCCTACAGGAACTGTTCTGGACCTGAAAAACAGCATTATTGATGGATTGAGATCGACAACTGCAGGGACTAATAAACTAAACTCTAGTATGAATTCACGTTGCAAGGACTGTATAACTGTAAGAGGGGACCATATTTCTAATTAATTCACACTTTTATTCCATCTTATAATATCTCTTTTAGACTTTCCTGCACCAATTAACCGTAAACATATGATCATACGTGCTTACTACAGCTATTACAAAATATTTTTATATTATATGCTCAGTAAATTTCAGTAAAATATATGCCCAAAACTTCTAGAGACAATCAACAAAAAAAGGTTAATTTTTAATGCCAATGTTTGATTTAAATTTATTTGCATTATTAACTATTTTTATCTGTGTTTTATCTATAATGTTGTGTTTAATTATTTCCTAATAATTATTTTATTGACAAAATAATTTTTTAAATCATTACATATACCAGTGCCATCGACTATTTATTACTCTTTTTTGTTTAAAAATGCTTCACTTCCCCGTCATTGTTTGCCATGCACAGCTAGTGGCATGGCTTGTAAATAAAATATTATTTTCCTTAATCCAAAAATTTTAGACCTATGTTAATTAACCAGTTTATTAAAATTCAGATGTTTCATTTTGAATTATATTCTTTTAATTTTAATACATTTGAAAAGAAAGAACTCGTTTTTTTCCAAGAAGAAAAAGAGTAAATTTCTTAAGAGAAATAAAAAAAGAAGAGTAGAATTTATAATAATTATTACTATTTTGCAAATAATTCTGATTATAATTATATTAATGGTCTTGGTCAAAAATCTGAAAAAATTTCTTTAGTCAATGATTTCACGGTAAATTCGCTTTCGCATTACTCTAAGCTGTAACAGTTTTTATGAAGAAATAGAAGAGGCACTGGAGTTAGTTGCATCATTAATCAAACTTCGGTTTGTACTCAAAAACAAGCATTGAAATGTACCAGAAGAAAATACATGACTTAGTTCCTTTTCCTAATCAATAGCACAAATAGAAATTTAGAAAGAAATCGTCTATAACATTTGCAATTCATTTTATATGTATCTCGAACACTTTAAGTCATTTTTTGTTAAGAATATTATACCAATTTTCTCATTACTTTTGAATATTGAAAAATAAGTATTTAACAATCCCCGTAATTGTACTATTATCAAACTCAAAATGCATAAAATAACGCATTTATATATCACATCCATATAAGATAGAAGAATAAAGTTATGACGCTGAAAATGTTTTTTAAAAAGCTACTTATTTTTAGACGAATATCTTAATGTTATTTTGAGGATGTCTCAAGAGGAATACCTAAAATGCTAGCATTATTAATATTTAAGTTCTTTCTCTTAAACTCCATTAAGTAGCGAATAAATCTTAAATATTGCATGAAACGAAAGAGTACTTCACGTTCAACCGCAACTTGGTTGTCTGTATTCAATGTGCTTGCTAAACACGAATTTTTATTGAAGTATTCAAATAGGAATGAAGCTCTCTCACTTTAAACAGATCTTATAGTAACATCTCTAAGCAAGTTTGTATGCTAAATAAGTTAATTTTAAAATAGTAGAAAGAGAGAAGGGGGGGGGATATTTTCTGCTACTGTAAACCGAGATGCTGTGTATATATAATCAATTTTAAAAAGTTCAACATTTGGTGAAAGACACTTCAGAAGCTCAAATTAATTTGAGCGTTGTCTTTTGTGGTAAATCTAATGCTTTTACAACCTTCTGGTACATAGAAAATTAACTTAAAAAACCTTTATTTCATTTCCTTATAACAAGGCTGTCCCGCATAAGCATTCCCTCTCTCTTATCTTAAGTATAAACTCATGTAACTATTCAACAAACTACATAACAAAATTTTTGAAAAATTATAATCCAGAAGTGGACTTATACATATTTTATTATATCACTTTAAATAAATTTTTAGAAAAATACCCATTATTATTTCTACTGATTGTAACTCTAAAAATAATGAAAATTTTTCAAAAATTTTAGTTCAACCCCCGTTTAGAAGTCCTAGCTAAATATAGGCAAAATACTACTTTTTCTGAAAATTATTAATAATTATTATTATTATAAATTATTATTAATAATTATTATTATAAATTATTATTAATAATTACTATTATAAATTATTATTACAAATTATTATTATTATTATAAATTATTATTAATAATTATTATTATAAATTATTGTTAATAATTATTATTATAAATTTATTAATTATTATTAACCATAAATTATTAGTTTTATAGAAAATTAAATAATTTTTTCTTGTAATAATATTTTAAAGTAATTTTATATGCATATTCTAACTCAACAAACACTAAATATCAAAAAATTATTCATTCACACACTTTTTTTCAAATTCACGGTTCTACACGTAGTATTTCGAAAACATTTTTTTTTAAAATAAATTATTTTCAACAAAGAAACAGAGCAATTTCTATGGAAGAATAAATATTTAAATCGCTTAGAGTAGTTTTTTGTTTCAAATTCTGCTAAATATAATGAAATACACTTGTTCCAAGTAATTTATTCGTATCTCTATTGTTTCCTCTAGATGTTCGAAAATCCATTTCCTTAATGAAGTTGACTTTGCTTAAAGTGAACCATTCATCTTTAAAACGTATTAGTACTGGGGAAGTAGATCCCAATAGCATTTAATTTATTTCAGAATCTTTAATTTCATCAGTCTCTTTTTATTAATAGCCACTTGCTATTTTTTTAATTATATTTACTTCGCTTGTGTCACTTCATTTGTTTTTAGAAAAGAATTTCCTTTTCCTTCCTGAGTCAGTTTTTTCTTCAGACGAGTAATGTTATCGACAAACAAAAAGAAACTTGAAGGGATAAAAGAATAAATATTGAAGAATTTATTACATTTAAGCAGTAACCAAATTTCCATGTCACACAGTAAACTTCACATTTACTAGTTACATTTTATTTCCACTGTAATAAGTTTTCAATTGTTTTCTCTCAAGTTTTAAAACAAAATATATAAAGAACTATGACTTTAATAATAATATTTAATGATAAAAAGACTTTTTTTAAGCGGAATGAGGCATCAGTTAAAAATTTATGAAATTTGATAAATACTAATAATTAAACTTAATCAATTTTTAAAAAAATGACTTGCTAACACCCTTTCTTTATTCTAAAAGACTTTGAAACAAACATAATATTTTCTAAATTTCTTTTGATTTTGCGTAAATCTCCACACTGTTTTTGAAATTCTTATGTAAAATATTATTAAAAACTTTCTTCTCCATAATTTAAAGAATATTGATGTCATCTTAATACTTTCCTTGAAATAACATCTCTGAAATTTACAAAAAGAGAAAAATAATTTCAAAGGAATAAACGAAAAAAGGCTTAAGAGTAGAAATTCTTTTACATTTTATCGAAAGAGTTTACCAGTTATGCACAGAAAATACTAGTACAACAAGCAATAAATTTTAAACATTTAAATCATTTAAAATATATAATTAGACTATTCTTTCAACATGTTTTCTGAAACACATAATTAGACTATTCTTTCAAATTGTTTTCTGTACCTCTAATGATCTTGTTCCAATCATTTAAGAATTGAAATATCACAAGCTACTTTCAACAAAGTTTACGAAAGAAGCTTTATACCAGGGATGGGCAAACTTTTTCGGTCGTGGACCAAAAATCGAGGAAAAAAGGTATGGTGGGCCAAGAAAATGCTTCTAAAATTTTAAAAACAATATACAAGTATTACAATTTAAATATGTTAATGAGATGAATGAAATTGTGATTTCATTTTTAAAAATTCCTTATATTGAGGTTCGAAGTGAAATATACTGATTCTAAGGAACGAGGCTAAATGCTCATCTGTCAGTCTGCTTCTGAAATAATTATTCCTAAAGTTCAGAGTTGAAAATACTTGTTCACATATATAATATAAAGCAAACATAGCACTGGTTTTCCGGGCGTGAGATATTAAATTTGAAAAACTAACTTTTGATAATCATTTGTAAAATAGTAACTAGTAGATTTAAAAATATCTTTAAATTATTTCAGTCGCCTATACCCATGTTCAAAGCTATCTTAATGCAACATTTGGAACGGGCATCAGCTAAAATGTAGATTTTTATCTTTGTACTAATAGACAAACCAGTTATATATACATTAAATTGTGATCTTATTTTTTTTACAAGCTCTTAAAGAAAATTTTAAAAAATTAGATTCTACCCATGTTTTTATGTAGCCTAAAAGGTGTTAATGACAGTAATTAGAATATTTATTATATAAAAGATGTAATTTTATTTATATCATTTCATAACAATAGAAAATAAATTAAAGAAGATTGGTTTTAAAAATACTATCATAAAATTCAGGGAAATGAGAAATTTAATACTTGAAGGTTACTAATTATATACCAAGAAACCTTGAAAACAATAGCTTCTTGGATAAGGTTCTCTAAAGAAAGAAATCTATTGCAGACGTTTCATAAATCGTTAGTTAGAGAAACTTAGCTTGTTAGCTGTGATGGCCAATTGTAGAAGATCTTATTAACAGTGACATGGAAGTTAAAAGAATACCTGAAACAAAGCTTGGTTCCCCATTAAACTTTTAAACATATTAAGCTTGAATAAACATCGCCTTCGTGATGTTCTGTTGACAAAGTAATTAGGTAGCTAGATAATTGGAAGGCTCTTAAAGAGCAGATGGTTTAACTTTGAGTTTATAACAACGAAAACTTAGTCTTTTCAGAAAATTTTCCTTTAGAATCTGTTACTCACACGGGAAAAGTATCATGCGGGTTAATGGATAGATAATTTTTACTTCGCATTCCTGTTTTGTAACATCTTGCTTTCAAAAGATAAAAAATGTTCATGATATATGAGTAAATTATTTCCTTTAAACTGATAGAGATTAATAAACTTTAATAAGATGCGCAATCTTTCATTTTATATCTTTTGATATCCAAACAAGTTCTGCCCAAGAATATTTAAAAGTAAAGTACAAAATGGAGGGAATTGTAATTGCTCAATATTCATTAACAACTAAAGTAGTTAAATTATTCAATTAAAACTCGAAAATTTTTGTAAGTTCTGAATAATTAAATAGTGCACTAAAACATAAACAGCTCTTAGAAAGAAAAAGGAAATCATTCACTCGATTAAGAAATAATGTGAGTGCGATTTTTTTATAAACATAAAATAAATACTTCTACAAAATCAATTAATAGTTATTGAGTATCTATTTAAACAAAGACGTTTTCAGAAGAGTCTTTTAATAAATAATACTTCCACGATAATAGATTTACACGAAAAATGTATGGATTAATTGTCATTCAAATTCGTAATTTTGTTAAGTTTGCTCTTACACATTGCTAGAATAATAAACTATCCTGATGCGCAAAATTTAAACAACAATGTAAATTTTAAGCAGATAGCCATGAAATTACAGAAAAGAGGTTATTGCGATCGGTGCAATGAACAAGAAATTCAGTAAAAAGGTGATGCGTATGCCTCATAAGTGACAAACCTCATAAGCGACTTGAGTGACCCAAAACGCGTGCGGTCGGAGCACATAGCTCAAGACTACAATAAAAGGAAGAACGGAGGGGCATTTAAAGACACTTGCTACAAATGAGTCCTTTCGTGAAATATGGCTAGAAGAAATCAACTGGATGACTTCACACGCAGAAGAATGATCGGAAAACTTGAGGAGGGGTGTAGTTGAACCAGTGTAGCTGAAGAGTTCGGAATCAACAAAAGTGTCATTTCGCGGACTTCGAAAGCTTTCCAAATCATAGGTACACAGTTGTTTGAAAGGTTGGTGGAGGCCGCCCTAGGAAAACAACTGCAGTGGAGGAACGATATATCAACCTGCGGGTGAAAAGAACCTGATACTAGTCAGCAAGCACCAGTGCTCAGCAACGGTGAAAAGCAACAGGGCTACGAGTGTTGCAGTTTTCTGGCCAGACGCCTTCACAAAGGTGCTGGTTCACCCACTGTCCTGAACGCTGCATGCCTTTGAAAGTTGTCCACCGGTGGCACCGTTTAGATTGGTGTAAGGAGCACAAAAACTGGACATCTCATCAATGGAGTCGTGTACTCTTAAAAGATGAGATTCGTTTCAGTGCCACAAGCGATTCTCAATGCCAGTTGATTTGAAGAGAGATCGGGACACGTTTTCATCCCAGTAACATCACGGAAAGAGACCGTTACAATGGTCCTAGGGTTATCGTCTGATGGGGCATTATGCTGAACGGGTGAACTGAGCTCTTAGTTTTCGACAGAGATTCTGTAACCGGAGATTGGTATTTTAGGGAGGTGATAATTCCCAATGTGCGTCTGTTCCAAGGTGCTATTCGACCTGGTTTCGTGTCCCAACAACTGAAACAGATGCTTATTGAGGAAGGGGCACTCTTACCTCAAGAAATACTGGACAATCTGGTGCAAAGTATGGAAAGACGGTGAGAAGCAACCACTGCATTAAGGGGAGGGCATATCCCCTACTAAAGAACATTTGCTTGTTGTTCTTCCTCTTGGAAAGACAATCGTGTGTAACGGTACTATGAGTTCAATAATGCTTTTTTTATTTCCTTCTATATGCATCGTATTCATTTTTTCGCTACTATGCTTTCGTCATCGTTTAAGTACAAAATGCAGTCTCTCATTTCTGAATATCATGTCTCTCAGATGATTTCTTATTGAGTTATAGCAAAATAAACACCTGTTGCTAAAGTTTTGCACATCAGTATATTTTTACATTTGTATGAGTTTTGTATCCTGTGTGTTTATTTTCTTTTGTTATATTTTTTAATATTATGGAACTTTTGTGACACATGATCATATTTTCAATTATATCATAAAATAAGTAATTTTTCTATTTTGTGCTTTTTTTTTAAATCTATTTTATAATCCTTTCTTTTTTTTTCCGAAAGAGGAGCTTTTTTTTCTTTTTGAATTTATACAAATTATTTTTAAATCATCTTTTTTCCCAATGAAAGTAAGAAGACAAATCTGTTTATATATAAAATCTCTTTTTTCTATTCCTATTTAGAAAAAAATTATCTAATTCGAATGTGTTTAGTTTCAAAAACCACATTTTAGCTATTAACTTTCAATTTTCCACAACAAATTCATAATTAAAAAATGAAATTACCTATCATGTAAAAGAAATCATAAATTGTTCATAAATATAAATTCATTGTAACAAATACAAATTGTACAGCTATAGAGTAATTATTGTAATAAATTATATCACTTTCGTTATTATAACTACTATTATTTTAGTACAGAGATAACCATGTTTAAACTGTTGTTAACCACTCATTATCTGCTTTGCAATATTAATTGTTTTCGCGATTATTTTCAAAAATCTCAAGATGAATACAGCATTAAAGAAAAAAGATTAATTCCTTTTTCTTAATAAGAATGGTCAATGAGAATATTTCCTCAAACACACACAGCTATCAATTTATCTCCCAAAGCAAAACTGTTTACATTAGCACTTTCCGCAATTTTGATTTGAAACCAGTGAACCCGAATATATCAGTTACCATCAGTTGATTTAATTAATTAATTTTGATTATCTTTCGACAACAATCATCTCTATGATGTAACGAAAATAAATGGACTTCTAGAGATGAGAAACGAGAGAAATGTATACTTTCTATTAATTTATCTATCTCAGCGTGCATAATCCCCAACTGCGATCGAATGGAAAATTGCATGAATAAATTTCAAGCTCTGACTTGGATTGTTATGAATTATTATTATATTAAACAGGATTGAATTGCAGGGACCACTTTTCGGAGTTTTGCGTTACTAAAGTATCAATGAACCACGAGTCGTTTTTGATTAAATTACGATGGTGAGCAGAAATTGATGCGAAAGTAATCAGTTTGCATTAGGCAATATTTATAGTGCATGGTATGACTCGAGTAGTCATAGCTATTGCTTGTTAATCATTATCTTTTAAGACAACAGTACTCGATAACCACTCAGCAAAATAACTGCAAAATTCTGAGAAGTATGGTTAATTAATTTTTGGAATCTATAAAGTTAGGGATTCAAGTATTCTTTCAGTCTAATTCAGTTAAAAACACATTTTTAAATGAACCGAGAAAGGTAATTTTCCGAATTCAACTCAATACTACATTTATTAGTTAAGTTAATGTGAATTATAATTCATTATGGTTATAGAGATCAAACTTTATTTTCTGTATCAGTTTATAAATAAGATTTTCGTATTCTGACGTCATAAGTATTAATTCTGAACGAATTATCTTTGTCTCAATTAGAATTAATATTAAGAATATTACGATAAAAAAAATTACTGTGTGTGAATACATGTATAAAAGTATACATTATTATAAATAGGATATATATGTATAATGATTTTATTGTGGTCATATTCTTTTTCCGGGCTATCTATGTGAAACTAGGCTAAAAGTAATCATAAATAGCAACATTTTCATTTTTACCATCTTTTGTCGGAGCGAATTTACTTTAGATTGATGTGAAATATTCTAAAGACATTTTATACGTATGTTCATTTTCCTTAAAACTTTATTACAAATTTTCTAATAGTTTATACCTACCACTACCTATACCTTTCTAATAGTTTTTGAAAATGCATTTCCTATTTCTGGCAGGAAAGTAAAAAAGAAAATTCCGTAAGATCTAACATCATGCAAATTTAGCACTTTGCTTATAAGTTATAAGAACTGTTCAAAATATATATACAGTCGGACCTCCATTTTACGAATCTCTATTTTGAGAACTTTTTCCTGGGCCAGGAATAAAATATATTGAAATATGAATCTCTATTTAACGAATGTTCTCCGCATTCCGAACTTTTTTCGGGATTTAATGACTTTGTTGAAAAGAGGCCCGATTGTATTTATAATAAACATTTTTATACATATGTGTACTATACGTATTTTATTTTTCTATGTATGCTATTTTTCCTTATATTTGCTACTTAAAAGATAACTATTAAAATTCTGTAATTGTAATAAAATGTATATCGTTTTATGAAGGAATCAATGTGTGATATTGAATCAGGAAAGGGGCTTGTTTGCAACAAGGAATGGCAAATATCTTTGTCTTAATATCATCTAAATTTCTATTCACTCTGGTACGTAGTAAATGTTAAAGTAGTTTTATCCTACAATTTTAAAATTATTTTTATCGTTTTATAAAATTATTTTATCACTCGCAAACGATGTTTCAATGGCATTATAAATTGCTTAAAATCCAATATTAAAGTTTATCACATTACCGATAAAAATGTTTACATTATCTTCGTAATTTAATACATAAAATGCGTAACACAAAAGTGTTTGTTTTAAGATGGGATTTTTCAAAATTATATTGCTTTCAAGAATCAATCGGTTGATTGATTAGTTGATTGAATAAGATTTCTAGCCTCGAGACTTCTTGCGGCATAAGCTTCAAGGATCGAAATTATAAGCCAATGTTTTGTTTGTGATCGATCACCATATTACATCGAAATATTAAACAATTTTTTTAATGTAGTTATTAAGTGTTTTTCAGAACATTTAAGAATTTCCTTCATATACAATTGGTATATGATTCAATGTTTCCAATAAACAAGGATTTTGCTCTATCTAATTCATTCAAATACGAAAAGGCACAGGCAACGTTCCACCAATAAAAAAAAGTCAATTAGAACAAAAGAAAGATAAGTATTGTCATAACTCAACTAGGAAAAAGACAAAAAAAAAGTTTGGATACATCGTTTTAAGATTCTAAGATAATATGTTAACATTATTCAGTTTTTATCAACTTGAAGTACATACTTCAATAAACAATTCCGTTTTTAAATGCATGTTATTTTAAATAGCAATACATATTTGAAAACAATTCGAACGTAAAAAAAAACAAATCATCTTTGAAAAAAGACTGCATTCAAGAATTCAAAGATATACAAAAAACAATACATTGCGGTACATATATTTTATCCACCATAATAAAAGAATTCGTTCCATCTATATATCAACGTTTAGAAACTGCACCTATTTAGTTACATTTATCGTAGAAGAGATCAGTGTCAAAGTCATGGAGTAAAGTCAAGATAGCTTGTTGAGGATTGGAATCTATTCTGAAATGTTTACCTCCCAGGCACTTCTTCAAAGATACGTTCAGAAAGAAAATTACTTGGTATGAGTTCCGAATTGTAAGAGAAGGGTATTCCAATAACTCATCACAAACGCTGAATCAAATCGCGCATAATTAAGTACATGTGTGCTGTCACTAACAACAGGATACCTGTCGAGAGAGCCCCGGTCGTTTCCATCAAATTGCTTTGTGTAACCAATCCAATTTGGTATAATAATTGGCACCATTCACGGTCACTCCCCTGGTGAGAGAGTCAATTTATCACTAATAGCTGCTTTCAAAGGCATCCTGCTGGTAACAAAAGACTGGTTATAATTTTCTTCGCAGAAAATATTGTTTTGAACTTCTTATAATGGGGGGAGACAAGGTGTGTTTCTTTAACGTTGATAAATGTTTCATCGTCTGAAACAATACGCTTTTCACCTGAAGTTGCATGAAATTGTAGTTCACTCCAAAAATAGTTCCTGAGCCTCTCTCTAGATGGCGCGCACAACGAACTCTTTGCGTCACCACTGAAGTCGGCGAGAGACGTCTCATATAATTTTTCACGTTTTCTGTACAGAATATATAGAAAGTCACGCCTTTTTCGCGTACATACAAAAGGAATTGCATCAAATTTAAATATATTCTGTGTCAAGAAATTCTGAGATAGTTATCTGACAGAGATTCCAAATTACAACATTGTGATTTAACTACATCAAAAGGCTGAAGAGAGACAACACTATTCGTTAGGCTTCATGCTCATCTGTGAGTTGCCATGGTATCCAACGATAACATGTGTCTTCTGGTATCACTATTTTTCATTTGTGCGCAGTCCATGAAGATGATGATTTCCTAATCAATCTTGTTCGGATAAAGGCAGTTTTCGTCTTGATTTCAAGTTTCCCTTCAGCACACTGGAAGCTTATCCGAAGACAGAACCCGGTACCTTTTGGATCCGAAACCGAGTAACTTAACCACTATACCAAAATGATCTCTTTAGTACGGAGGTTGTTACTGGCTGATACAGATGATACAGCTACAACACAGTGCAATCAATGATGGACGTTCTTCGCCACCCTAATCTTTGTTCGTCTTTCGCACATTTGTTCTGCTTTTATCGAATCCCGTGCTTCAGAACCACATCTATTTTCGTGACATTACAGTCGCTTCGTACACTTCTTACAATCACCAGAAATTTCCATTAAGTAAATTTTTTTTAAGTGCAAAAATAGATTTACTTGCTTTATTTCAATAACCGATTCCATCTTTTAACTCAGGCTTCCAGTCGTTAGTCATGACTAACTCCACCTACAGGAAACACTAGCATGCTGAGATCGTCTCAGCTGAACAGACACAGAAATTAATTCCCACGGGAAGTTTATGTGTGTCATTTTAATATAGTATCAAAAATCCATATTAATTTTTGAAAAACGCATCAATGTTAAGATCTAAACCCAATTACACAACAAGCATTAATTTTCTTGTAACTTTTCTTGATGGAAAACATTAGTTGACTCTGATTCTTATTATTAAATGTTTTCATATGTTTATAGTTCTCAAATCGACGATTAATATTTAAAAGGTGAAAGATGTAGCTCAGGGGTGGCCAACCCGTGGCACGGGGGAGTTGTAACAATGGCAAGCGAAAACTTACTAAAAAATTCAAAAAATTTTGAAGAAATAAAAAAAAAACATTTTTTACAATTTTATTAAAATGGGGTTGTCTCAGACAAAAAAAAACCCAAAATTTGGATCAAATATGCTCGTGAATAATGTTTTCTGCTATCAGCATAATAAAATAATCATCACTCAAAACTAGCTGATGTGCACCTATAATAACCTAATTTTGTTTGTATCTGTACGAGCTAATTCTAATATAGATGACCTGGTAAAAAAAAAGTAGCAGTTCAAAAGCCACATTAAGTAAATACCAGAGCCTTTAATAATTATTTTGAATTAAATTGATTCAAGTTACTCATTTTTATTTTATATATACCTAACCTAATTGATTGAACTTGTAAAAAGTTTATTAAAATAAAAACCTAAGTTTGTGTACTTTCGTCTTATTTATTATATTATTTTTAAATTTTCGACTTGCATTAAAAGATGTGCTATTTGCGTAAACATCTCATAATAAGTTTCTAAAAAAAAGTAACATTTTTTTCAATTTTCCACATTTATTTGTAAGAAAATTTGAAAGTGGCACGTTTAATTATTTTTTATCAAATAGTGGCACTCTTCCCAAAAAGGTTGGCAGCCCCTGATGTAGCTTCATGAGGTCCCAAAGCGTGAGGCACCAAAGGTTGAAATCTGACTTAGCCTCGTGCCTGAAAAGCATTTAATCGAGCATATTGGAATGGCCTTCATGTCTTGGTTAGCCTTACCAGGACATACTCGAGCTCAACGGCATGTGGTGGGTCTTAAAGTTTATCATCCCTGTCCGAATTGCAATGTGACCCAAGCCGCTCCTGCCCACATCTTGCCTTGTATTGGTCTAGAATCCTGCCTGCTAATATTGTCCTGCTGCAGTTCTACATTCAGTGCCGGTTTACCCATTGGGCGCTTGAGGCGGGTGCCCAGGGACCCGGAAAAGCTCGTATAAGCTGGACTTAGCCAGGTTTTCTGGTAATAAATTTCGATCCGCCAGTGCGAAAGGGGTCTCGTATATCTTCTGCGCCCAGGGCCCGAAATGAGCTTAAACCGACACTGTCTACATTGTTTAAAGACGCATGACTTCATGGACATGGTCTAGATGTTTTTGTCGATCAAGTGGGATAAGAAACAACAACAACGAATGTTTTCAAATAAAAATAAATTCACTCAACAGTACTCTTATGAAAAGAATACTTGAAATTTCTTCTCTCGTTATGAATTTTGATGCAGAACATTCTACCTCAAATACAAAACTACTTTTAAAGCTGCTTTTTTTTCAGCTCCTAAAAACTCTTTGAGGGCAAATATATTTCAATGTGAAGCAGCGATAAAACACTAACCTGAACTAAAAATTTAATATCTTTTCTAATGAGTATTTTCCCTGGAAGTAGTAACTTTTAGAATAATTTAAACAGAAAATAATATTGTTCGAAACTTTCTTTACCTTTAAAAAAAAAACTACTTTTTTTCCTCTCTCTTCATGACTTTGTCGATTTTTAATGATCCGAAATACAAAGTCTGGGCATTTGGCGTAATTGTTTTTGGAGTGGAACAGTTTAATAAACTCTTATGGATTTCTTCCTGGTTCAAAATCCCTATGGTCCACAATTAATTAATGTGCTGTCCTTGTTTACGTAAATCTGTAACTCTCCGTGGTCCTGGATTCACTCTCTTTGCCTCCATTATCTTCAGAAGATTAATATTTAATTTCCTCTTACGCTCATATTTTCTAGTCATCTTTTCTCATTTTTACCCAAATTCGCTAGAGACAGTATTACGTTGTCTTAGTTTCCTGCACTTATCATTACTTATTTTTCTTTCTTACATAGTTCTTCTAAATATTCGTACTTGAGAGAATTTACTTCTATTGTGAAACGAAACTAGTTTTGCTTTAATTTCATTTCGAAATGCGAATCAATAAGACAGACCTGTCTCTATAGAAATCCATGAGAAGTATTTTTTTAAAAATACCGATTAAATTCTTTAGATTATTCATTTCTCAAGTCTCATATGTCAAATTTCTGAATTCTAGTATAATTACTACAAATATAAATATAAATTTATATTGATTATCATGAATTTAAGATATTTTTCATTGTGTATGAGTTACTCAGTTCAACAACTTGCAAATTGTTCGACAGTAACTGTAAAAAATTTGATTTTTTTTCCAAAAATAAATTATAATCCCCTACCACTGCTTGGAATAAGTTTGTTAAAACACACAAATTCTTTTAAATTCGTATATTCCATACAATAAAAATAAAGGCTATAAAATAAAGGCTATATGGGGGGGGGGGCAAGATAAATTATAATGTAATCCTTTCTGCAATCAAACATATATCTCAATCACTTAAGCAAATTTGTATTACTTTCACGAGAAATATATATTACTTCCCTATATATTCAAAGTCAATTTCAAATAAATACGTGAGTACATTTGATATAAATTTCAAATATTATTGTTGTTGTTATTATTATTATAATACAATAAAAATCTATATATATAAAAATGGATGTTTGTATCCACGTTTGTAAAAATGGATGGACCTTAGCTTCACTCCAACACCGTTCAACCGATCACTATGAAAACTGGCGTGTATATGTATTTTTTGTGGAGAAGGTTTTTGTGCTATCCTCTTTGTTACAGCTCCTCTTCAGGTGACGGTAGAGCTTATCAACTTCTGCACCGTTCAATCAATCGTTAAGTTGCCAAGTTGGCTCTACGCCACTATTTCGCTATATTTTCCATTGAATCGCCATTACAATGTAAGGAATGGCGTTGCTTGCGAATATTACATTTTAACATAAAATAAATACAACAGAAAGTAATATTAACGTATTACACATCCAGATATAAATTATTTACACTATTTTAAGCATTCATTATAAAAATTTGTAATAATGTGTTACTTTTGCTGAGCAGAGAAAGTGTTTTCAAAAATCTACCCACAAGAGAGTTACGAGGCGTTATAAATGAAAAAAAATCCTTTTTGTCAGCTATTAGATCTACAGACTTAAATTTAACTATGGTTCTTTTGTTCAGCTGAAATATGCAAAAAAAACTTTTTTTTTTTTTTTTTTTTTGCTGAATTTGCAATTTACGTAAAATTAACTCCATTAAAAATTCATTTATCCTTCAAACTGTATTGATTAATTTTTCAATTTACCCGTGCGAAGAACGGGTATACTATCTTGCAATATATAAATAAAAGGGCTCGAGCAACATTCATTACTAAATTCTTCGGATTCTTTAAATGCTCTCCGAAAATAATGATTTTACAAATAAATGGAAAATACGTCACAAAGACGCGCTTTGCCACAATTGTCTTGTCATTTTTCACATCCTTCGTACTTATATATACTTGGTATCGAATGACTTAAAGCGATATCTCAAAATTAAATTGACTTTGTAAAATACTTGGTTTGATACAAATTTTCAAACATTCCAGCTGGTGAAACAAGTCATTTAAGAATTCTGATATAAGAATATACTATTTCTATTCATGTAAGTATATATTATTTCCAAAAAAGGCAAGATAGCTTCATGAATGCATAAAAAGATAAGGAAAAAAAGAAAAATTAGGATAATAAGTTAAAAAAAGGATTTTAAAAAAGTCAAAAAAGATCAAAATAAAAATCAGTTTGGGATATTTTACAAAAACATAATATTTACCAGCTCTTTTTTTTATCATTCTTTTTTTTTTTTCCTATTATTACATTTGTATTTTCCGTTAAGAGAACGTCACGTGATTGTAGAAATGGCTAGAAAATTTTTAATATCTAGAATAAATTTTTTTCGCAACTTATGTAAAGGTTTTTAAAAAGCTAAAAGAAAGCATTAAAAAACAAATATAATCAGAATTTCAGTACTTTTTTTGCCTTAATGCATCCAGGAACTTTTCAAAAATCTAGCTAACAGGCAGACAAATTAGGTTAACGCTGCGACGAGAGAGCATGGTTAGTATAATTATTAATAAAAAAACACGTGAATACTAAAACAAGAAAGCTATAACAGAGATATACATATTCGTAAAGTTAATATTAGAAAAGAATATGTGTCAAAATGTAAAGTAGGAAATGAGCGGAAAAGTACATAGACAAGCTAAAACTCACGAAGAAATTCTTTAGATTGAAATGCAAAAATAATGATGAAATTATGTTCTTTCTTATATAATTTTTTTAAATATTCAAAAATGTGTATAAATTTATTTTGAACTAGCTTTTACCCGCGGCTCCACTCGCATTGATGTCTTTAAATAACTGTCAAAGTCGTAATCATTATCATTAGAAAGTAAATAATATAATATGGTAATGTTTTATTGCTTGACCGGAACCAATAAAATTTAAAAATTCTAAAATTGAGCTTAGTTTAAAAAAACTGAAAACGTTATTTATTATAATAATTAACAACAAATATTCAATAACTTAAACTATTAATATTTTAAAAATCGAAAGTATCTACGTTTAATATATAATTCTTCTTTAAAAGAACTCAAAACAGAATATTATTCTAAGATGCCACTGTATACCATATTATATGTTCTTCCGTCCGCTGCAAATATGTGAAGATTCGGGCATTGGACACACCGATCAGGCTACATATAGTTGGCCATGGGAAAAACATTGCTTTTCCAAATGCTACATGAAATGTTAGCTTTGTTAATAGCAACAGTAAAACTGGGAATTGAACTTGTTTGAATTGAAATGGTAGGTCAGTGGGGATACTTGGAATTCGAGGTATGATAACACTATCCCTTTTCATGACATCTGTTCAAATATTGGCACTAAGTATATTCCGCATCAGTTTTGTGATCCAAAGCCTCGTTCCTTTACATAGTCGAATAGCATCGAGATTCTGCATAACTTGTACATTTAGTTTTAATTGAAGTTTATGTGAGGGTACACCCGAAAGTTAAAGTGAATGTAAGAACTCCGTGGGATGTGAAGTACTTTGTTCTTTATCCATGATTGTATTCATTGATAAATATTTCTTCAATCCCCCTCCTTCCCCGCACGTCGTTTAAATTTTCAATGTTGATTTTATGGACAATGTCATTGTTAGACGCCAATATTGATCTTGCGCGCAACCACTGATCCCAATTCAAATTTTGTTGGAAGCCCGGGTAAATTTGAGCAATAACATTTACATCATTTTCTTCTACATTACAAAATTCTCTCAAAGTAAAATATAACCTCCAGCATTTGCATCCAAACATCCATAACCGATTTTCAATTGCATCTCTGCATAATGTTCCGAATCTACGTCATTATGAAGATACACTCTCATATTCGTTTTCAGACTGAATTTTTCAACTTTCCCCCATAAGCTTGAATTCTCCAGCCAATATATAATAAGTACCATTCCTCCTATAATATCTGTACTATCTCGTAAATCCTGAAGAGTCCGTTTAAACGCTTGTATAGCTTTCTTGTGAGACATCGTACTTTCATCCCACACTAAAAGCTTACATTTTGGAAGCATCCAGCCTTGAGAGCTATTTCTTCTGAAATTTCAGATGAGTAAATCTTCAAATGCAAGATTAAGCGATAGTTTTAAAACGGAATGTGCAGTACGACCGTTGGTCAGTAAAATCACGGATATACCAGAAGAAGCCATAGCAACTGCTATCTTCTGGGTTTTTCTGATGTTCATTAATAAGTTTAGCAAAAACGTTTTTCCTGTTCCTCCAGGGGCTTCGAGAAAAAAAATGCTTCACTGCCGGATTCTATTTTGCTTAACACTTGTTGGAAAACGTGACTTTGTTTTAGAGTTAATTGAGGGATAAATTATGTTACTTAATGTTGCAATGCTATAAAATCATAGTTTAATTCTCAAGTAATTTCATTATCGAAGCCATTTCCATCGACACGTCTAGGGCTAATCATTTTAAAATCATGTAGCTTCTTCCTAACCATTCTGAAAACCTTTATTGCGTTTTGTTGCAGATGTGTTCATTGAAAGGCATATTTGTTTGTTTTTCGTCGCAAAATATCTTCCGCCACGTAGTCTTTGTACTTATTCCAAAAGGTTTGAGGATTAGAAAGACCGAAGATGAAATAAGTATTGCGTAAAGCTCCCTAATTTTATTCGGCGAGTGACATTGTATGGATTCTTCCATAGTATATCTTCAAAGTAATACCTCCATGTATATAAGAAGTGAAAAATTTTGTGCAAAATATGAATATTTTATAATTAGGTTTAAAAAAATCAAAGTAATAAATACTTTCAAAACTAATCAAAACTACTAAAGTAATCAAAACTTTTTATGAAACTGTCAATTAATATAACCATAGAATTTTCAATATCACGCGCGCGCAATGGACTAAATTCATGTGACGTCATAATCACATAATTTTAAACCACGTGTTTTTAGCCAATCAAGTTCAAAAACAGATGTGACGTCAAAGTCACGATAAATGCAATTATCTATTTTCAGCAAATTAGTTCATGCACTTCATTGTGGCCAAATTACGCTTTTTACAGAAACTTTTTTTTAAAAAAATTAATATTTGTCACTTTATTTAAAAAAAATTTTCTTTAATTTTAAAATATTTTTGCAGAAATTTCTTTTTATAACTCTTGAGCATCTTTACCCAACTATGCAATTTGAAATTTTACCTAAGTTTTACAAATAGAATAAAAAGTACGAGCTATATATATAGTTTACTGTCCGTTTTGAATTCAATGTAGAACACGTGTTTATATTATCATGTGACCGTCATGAATTTAGTCCATTCGCTCTAAAACTTTATTTCGTTTCCCTCTTTAAAAAGTGGGAGAAAATTTGCATTAAAATATCTGGGATTGTTGGAATGGAGAACTTCTTAGCCAACTTGGCGATATTTCTCAAAATTTGACATTTAATAAACGTTAGATGTTTAATAAAAAACCATTTAAAAAATTTCTTTTTGTGAAGATGCTAAATTACACTATGTTTCAGTTATTTGTTACAAATGTGTTTTTATTTAAATTTCCATTATTGACCAAATGCATAATTTTGCGCCAACTTGGCGGGCAGTAAGCAACGTCAACGTTTTACCCGCATAGTTCCCGTTCCCGTAGGAATATGAAGATAAAATATATCTTATGTTACTCGTTGATAATGTAGCTTTCCATTGGTGAAAGAATTTTTAATATCGGACCAGAAGTTCCCGAGATTAGCCGGAACAAACAGACAAACCGACAGACAAAAAATTTTTAATTTGATTTTTTGATATAAGTACCGTATATACCTTTAAATGCATTTAGTAAAAAGCTGCTAATTTGAAATTACAAACAGACACTTCAATTTTATTTATTTATATAGATTATTAACCCATATAAGGTTGGAAAAAGTATAAGGGCAGTTGTAAAATTTCCGTATATGAAAGAAGACTATTTTAAATATAAAGATTGAATTTCGAAGCAAACTTCCCTTTCTCCTCATTTCTTATCTATTTTGCACGTTGCCAAAAAGAATTTATATTTCTATCTTTGGAAACAGGCAAAGTATTGTCTTTAAAGAATGTGGATTAAATAGACAGTAAATTTCGAAAAATAAATTAAAATTTTAAGCTTGTGGCTTATAATTTTTTAAAAGAACCTGAAATGTATGGAATGAAAAATCGAACTGAAGACCAGACATCGTAAGGCGTCGATAGAAAGGAATGGCTGTAAGAACTTACAAGAAAAAAGGAACACTAAATGAAAATAGTGTAGGATTCGTGTGAACTACTGTTCTTCCTATGGACATCCTATGCTCTATGGACTTCCTAAATTTAGCAGGGAAAGTTACTGTCACATCCACCTCTTAAAAATAAACTTAAGAAAAAAACTTGTCATTACAAAAAAATACATTTTTCCCAGTCCAAAGTGAAATGATGTGGTTTTCTCTGAGGAAGAAAAAGCTCAACCTTGAGAGACCAAATGGTTTTCAATAGTTTTTATATAATTTGGAGAAAGAGAACCTGAAGAATTTTCCAAACATCGTTATGGTGAAAATACAATAGAACCAAGCGTATAGTTTACGCATAGTTTTTATATTACAAACTTAGGGACGCTTTATAAGCAAAGTGGAGCCACGTCAACAGCCTTTGTCAACTACAAAATGAACCTAACAAATATGTTTACATGTTAGGCAAAAAATATTTTATCTCCGCTAATTCATGACACTGTTTTTTACAAGTTAACGCTTCCATGCACGTTTCTGAGAAACAAAACTATGGTTTGAAGTTAATTCAGCCGATTTACATAATTGGCCAGCAAGGAATTCTGTTATGAATCAAACAGAAAATTTATCAGGCTTTCCAGCCCACGAAATTTACAAAACGATCACGTAATATTAGGGTAAACAGAAGCCATAAGAACAAGCAAAACAAAATTTCTGCATACACTTTAAAAGAACTCTCGTGATCGATTATCCTTGACTTGTTCATAAAAATGAAAAGAAAGGTTTTCTTGATAATTAAGATACATGTTAAATAATTTAGAACATGTCCGAATACTTTTTTCTATATTTTCTTTCATGATGATCTTTGTAAAGCTAAATTTTGTAAAGTTTATATTTGTTTTACGTATTGTAAATTCATATCAATTCATTACATATTGCACATACATTTTTTTCGCTTACTATATATGGATACATGTGACATTAAACATGTGAGAGAAATAAAAAATACACCTCTTTTTTTACATAAGAGTAAATAATTTCGAAAGCTTTATAACAGAATAATGAATGTATAAGTTGCTATATTATACGTATATGTATTTAACATGATAAATAACACATTATGTGTGCTTCTTTAATAATAGCATAACATTAAAAACACCGTGTCTAAATCGGAGAGGAATTCCAATACAAGGAAATTCCTTTCCTTCGACGAATAAGAAATTTTCATCACTTTCCAACAAAATCTGCTGTTCAACTCTCTTTTGATTGTTCATTCACGCATATTACACTTATTTCAAGTCAAAACATCAACACTTTCTGCATTTACATATTTTAATGATTTTCATACATCAAAACTGAAAAGAACCGTAAAAATGACTTGGAGACTTCTGTCAAAAAATTTTTGAACTAAAACCAGAAACTTTGGGAAAGAAAATTTATGCCGTCACAAGCATTTGCTACAAGAACTTTAAACGAACCGGAGTTCATATTAGTGTTTGGGCCAGACTTTATAAAATCCAGCACAACTTTCATTCAATCCAAAATCTTAGAATACTAATATCTATTTGGCAAACAACTAATGAGAGTGAAACAAATATCGAACCCTAACTAATTCATTATAATAAAAATTCACCAATAATAAAATGGCACTAGGTTTCTCGAATCACAGCCAAGGGGTTTTTTAGTCTCTAATAAATCCATGGATTTTAATCTAACTCGCTAATACTATTAAATATATGTACGAGGTGTGACTATTAAATAACCGGACAAGTCTTAAAAATTAGCTTTATATTGAAAACAATGTATAAATACCTTTTATTCCCCTTTAACATCTCCTTTTCTCTATCAAATACATAGCGGCATGAAAGTTTTCCATCGTTTAAAGCAGTGCTACAATTCATTAAGTGTCACCATCTTCATTAAGTCTGTAGTTTTTGCCTTCACCTCTTCCACAGACTGAAAATGTGTTTCCATCAATGCATTTTCCACTTTAAGAAACACGTAGAAGTCGTATGGTGTGAGATCTGGTTAGTACCGTGGATATTCGAGCACAATAATGGATTTGTTTGACAAGAACTGTTTTACAGAGAGCGCAATGTGCACCGGGGCGTTGTTCTTGTGCAAAATCCACGTGTTGTTGCTCTGCAGATCTGGCCTTTTCTCCCTCTTTCTCTAAGCTTTTTCACGACCTCAATGTAGTACTGCTGTATTACGGTTTGACTTTGAGGTACCAATTCAATAATGATGATATCATTACTATCGAACAAAAATGATGAGCATGGCCAGTTCGTGATGTTTCAGATCGACCAAAACACACACATTTATTATCTTCAACAACTTCTCGATCTTCCGAAAAATTTTTGTGCCATTCAAAAATTTGACTATGCGGCGTGCAATTATCTCCAAACACTTCTTTTAATATTTTAAAACATTCAGTTGAAGTTTTTTTTTTTTTTTCCTTTAATTTCAAGAGGAATTACAAATTTATACGCAGCTCGATATTTAAGTTTATCATGATCGTGGCACTTCGACACCACAACGTCTTACTCAAATAAGGATGAAAAACAAACTGAACTAGATAGAGAGACGGAAAACCGTGCCATCAGCACCGGAAGGATTAAGTTCAACTATAATCCATTCCCACTCCTTCACACCAAGCCTAACGATTTGGGTATGCGCAGTCCAGGAACTTAATTGTTACGCCTTGTATACTCAAAAAATTGCATTATAATTTCAATCTCAACCTCCTCACTTACAATTACAGCATCAACATCCTCCTCGATTCTACCTCATATCTCTTCAAACAGCAAATATAATTTGCATCTATCACCGTTCTCTCACAAGGTTCACAAATCAATCAACCAATCCAAAAAACAAATTTTCCTACAGGTTAATTTGAAAGCGCGACGAAAATCTGCAATAAACTAGTTTTGTAAACTTTGCTGTTTTTCTGTTATCATTTTTTTTTTTTTTTTTTTTTAGAATCATCAGTTATTTTAGGACACTAGGTATAAAAGAGCCAGTTTGAGAAGGTATCATTTGTACAATTATTTTTTTTGGTCCATTTGTAATGGTGAAGACATTTTACGCAAAATGTGTTATGCTATTAACAAATGTATTTTTTTATCTTGATTGGTTTGGTTTTCCAGGCCACAAGAGGAATATACAGTGCCAGTTTATCCATTGGGCGCTTAGGGCGGGCGCCCAGGGACCCGGGGCGACCCAGAAGGGCTCGGATAAGCTGGATTCAACCAAATTTTCTGGTTATAAATTTCGATCCTCCTGTGCCAAGGGGGCCTGTGGATCTTCTGCGCCCAGGGCCCGATTGAGCTTAAATCGGCACTGGGAATATATGGTCAAGTTAGGCTAATCTTACGTTAATTATTGAGGAAAAGCTTTAATTATTAATGTAAACAAATTCTCTTAAAAAGAAAGAATGGAAATAAATGAAAATGGAATGACGAGAAGTATCAAAATATGAGTGAGACCACTAAAATCTAATGAGTGAATCACTCGTGTCTACAAAAAACAACACAGAAGAAAAAAAATAATTCATAATCTTAAATTTTTAAGAGCAGCACAGTCTTTAAATAAGTAATTAATAAACATATTCTCAAACAATCAAAACAAAAGGAACTAATTATTTTAGTGAATATTTTAACAGAAAATAAAATGCTTTTAAAATCTTTGAATAATTTATTGCAATATAAATGCAGTCAGTAAAACAGTACTTAATAGTAATAATACTTTCGGACAGCAGTACAAAGCAACAAATTTAGAAAAAAATTCTCTCTCATTTTTACTCTTAAGAAATTAGATTATTTTTAAACATTATTTTAGATATAAATAAGGGGAATTTTAAGTATGAATCGTGAGAAACGAATAATCAATGCATGTTTGCTACCATTAATTCCTTATTTATTCGCAGGTGATAATGAAATATCGCCATAATCTTTTACTATAAATAATAAATTAGAATTGATTAAAAAAAATAGAATTGTGATTCTCAATGCTAAGAAAAACGCATTAAAAACACAATCACCTAAAGTAACTATTTCAAACAGAATTCAGTCAGTTTTCAATGCTGCAGAAATTTATTATTTTTTATAATTTAAGGGTACCAGGACACGCTCGAAAGAGTAAAATGTTAAAATTAAGTCTCTTTGTTTATTGGAAATATATCTTTCTTAATATAAAAAATATTTTAATCATCCTGTAAAAATACAAAAATAGTTTGTTTTTTTTTTAATTTAAATTGAAGATAATTTTTGAGATCCCATTATACATGCTTACGTTTAGGTACCATTTTTTTAAAAAGTATCTCTAAAAAAATGTAAAATATTTTTGCACATACATAAAACAATACACAAGACAGAGTGAACTTATTTTTTTAGAGAAATATTAAGATATTTTCTTTAAAAAAAATTATAAAACTTTGTAATTTTGAAAATTTTTATTCCCCCTTACCTTTTTCGTACATAAAACTATTTTTTTATCATTTTTTACTTCGACTAAAAAAAAATAGGTTCATTACATGCACAGGTATCCTGTATAGAAATATAAAAAATTTGGAACCACATAGTGAAATAGTTTTTTTTTTTTTAAATTGTACAAAGTTTAAGCAAAAAATTATGATTTGGAGAAAAAGTAAAAAAATTAAACATTTGTAAGCATTTGCTTACATTTTTGTTAATTACTTTCTTCATATTTTAAGGTTATTTTATCAACGAACATATAAGTGGTACACATTTTTAGATTTAAAAAAAATATGCACCATTTTTTAATACTAAAATTGAAAAATGGATTTTTAGAATGTGTATGTGATGTGTCCTGGTTCCCTTAAATAAACAGTTTAAATTCTTTATTTTGACTATCATTACCCATACCCTCAACAGATGGGACTAAGATTAATCTTCTCTTGATAGCTCTTCTACAACACTGCAACTTATAAATCCTCTGACAGATTACTAAACGATGCATTTTTATTTTTTCACAGCAATGTCAAAAAGGTCCCAAATAAGCAGATTCATACCTGCTAACTTTTTAAATGACAAAGAGCATAATAATGTGTGATCAACATTTCAAGCAAATTCTTAAATTAACACATTGACAACACGTTTTAAATTTCATAAAACAATGCACGATAACAAATATTTTTTTTAATAATGCTCAGAAATTTTCATAAAGATATTTTATAAGAAAATTACTCAGAGAAAACTCTGCTTTTGCAACGACTTGATTTATAAAAACTCGTATACTAAGGTTAATTTCAAGGTAAGTACATTGCATGTGTTGCTGTTTCGAATGCCACCCGATCGACAGTGTCATATTGAAGCACACAAAATTCATCGTGGCAAGAAGCTAGTTTAGGTTTACCATTAGCCGCACTTTTGGGCATAAATTACATACAACAAAATGATTTTACAATTAAGATGCATTTATAAAAAAATACAATGAAATAACTCAACGTTAAGATTACATTAAAGAAATTAATATTAAATATACTGAAGTTGACAACCAAGTTAGTAAGCTAGATGCTGACATTAAGACTGATCAAACGATAACCATCAAGTATAAGAATGTTTTAAAATTTGTGTGAGGCTTCTTTATTGAGCTAACTTTGAGAAAGATATTTTGATAGAACATACTTACAAGCATTTCATTAACTTCGAATATACTTAAGAGAATTTCATCAATTTTTAAGGTATTTTAGCAGCATCCTTTTCGGATACAAATGTATTAAATAATGTATTAATACAAAATGTATTAAGAGGGTCCGGCACATGAATTTTTGAAAAATGATCGATTTTGACTTTTTTTATATTTTTGAAAAGTTCAAACATTTCTGCTTAAAATGATACATGATATATGGAAATACAACAATTAGAAGTATTTTTATTTATTTTTTAAAAGGAAGCCACTTTCCTTGGCACGTGACAGGTGCTCCTCAAAGAGCACCTTTCTTTCATCATGTTTAATGTTTCGATGACAGAGCGATTTATTTGGTACACAACTAATATAATCTTTTTTTTACACATAAATAAAACGATTTTTCTTTGAAGAAAGGAAAAGGCAACTCAAAACAATTATTTTTTTTCGTTTGGTTTGTTGTTAAATGGGATTATTTTTGCTTGAACTTGCTAATTGTGAATTCTAATTTATTTATCCAGATTTTGTTTTCTGTTTAATCCACGTTTTACATTAAATTATTTATTAGTATTTTATTAAAGATAAAAACTATAGGGAAATCTAAAAAATACTTAAAAAACTCAAAAATGTCGACGTTCAAAAAATGAATGCTCAAAATGTTCCAGCTATCACATCAGACAGCACAGAAACTGTTATTCAAAGTGCTTCAAAACGAAAACTTGTTTCAAACAACAGCTTATATGAAGATATGGAAGGAAGTAATGAAAAAAATGTTTTAATAGAATTAAATTTATTGAATAAAGCTTTATTGAATTTTGCTGTTTATAAAAACTGAGGCCATTATATCTCATTGGAAGCTTCTAAAAGAGATGGAATTGTGTATTACATGGAACTTTGTTGTAGTTTTTGCGCAAAAAAGCATGGTTTCCATACGCCAACTAAATTGAAGAATAAAAATAAACTTTTCCACTCAAATATCAGATTGGTATTTGCTTTCAGATCTATTGGAAGAGGTCGTTCAGCTGCAGAAACATTCTGTGAACTTATGAACTTGCCATCTCTACATGAAAAATTCCGTACTTACACAGAATTATTGTTAGACTCTTCTAAATTTACCTGTGAAAATTCAATGAGAATTTCTGTTGAGGAGGCAACACGAATAGAAGGTGGCCGTGGCATTGCTGTTGCCTTAGATGGTTCATGCCAGAAAAGAGGATGCCAGTTGCTTAGTGGTATTGTTACAGCTACGAGTGTCGATACTGGAAAAGTTATTGACTTTGAAGTGTTTTCGAATCATTGTCGGTGCAAAACTGCATTTAATTCTGTTCATGAACCATCATGTATTGCCAACTATAGTGGAACAAGTGGAGTCATGGAAGTGAAAGGTGTAACGGTGATATTTGAAAGATCCGAAGCTCATTATGGCATTCGTTACACAAAATATTTGGGTGAGGGAGATTCAAGAGGTTTTTCATCAATACTTGCCCTGAATCCTTATGGCACTCAAGTGGAAAAATTAGAGTGTGTTGAGCATATCCAAAAGCGTATGGGTACCCGTCTTTTGGATCTCAAAAGAAAAAAACAAAGGGAAAAAAATAAGTGATGGAGGAAGCCTAAGTGGACGCAACCGACATTTTAATTTCTAAAATCCAGAGGTATTATGGTATGGCCATTAGAAAAAATATCAATGATTTATACAACATGAAAACTGCTGTTTGGGATGCTTATTTCCATCTTTTATCTAAAATTGAGTGCCCTCAACATGGATTGTGTCCCTCGGGTACAAATTCAAGGTGCAAATTTCAGAAAGCAAAAGCTGAATTTAACGAGAAGCATTATGATCATAAAAAACGTACCCATATGCCATCTTCCCTCATGAATCAAATTAAGCCAATTTTTAGAGATTTAGCTGACCCTAGGTTATTAAAAAAATGTCTACATGGAAAGACTCAAAACCCTAATGAGTCAGTTAATAATACAATATGGTCAGTCATTCCAAAATCTACGTTTGTGGAGTTAAAAACTCTAAAATTAGGGGTAAACATGGCAATTGCACAATTCAATAAGGGTCATGTAGCCAAATTAATCATTTTAAAACACTTTGGTATTGAACAAGTTTAAATTGTGTGTCCTGCTTTAAAAAATTAGATGCATGTAGGATTCGTGTAGCCCAACGAAAGTATCTTGAGATACAAAAAAAGGCTAGATTGCTAAAAATAATTAAAAAAAAGAAAATTAGAAGAGTCTTTTGTAGAAGCAGAGGGCAAAGAAAATGTTTCTTATGCTTCTGGAATGTATTAAAAAAGGTAAATCGTCAAAAATTACAAATTTTTACTTTAAAGCCTGTTTTCTCAAAATGCAATATTTTTCCCTTTATGTACCTTTTTCTCAGAAACTAATTAATGTAGGGTTCGCAAATTTTCAGTTAGCATATTTTCAACATGTTTACACATTTACATAGAGGGGATAAGATATATCTAGCAAACTTTTTTAGATAACGTCTTTTTAAACTAAATTTTAGAGGGGAAATTGGACATTTTTTTAAAAATTCATAATTAATATAATTTTTATTAAAAAGACAAAACCCTTCTTTAAAGTCTTATTGGTAGTACATATAACATACTGTAAAAATTTCATCTATGAGAAGCAAGTAGTTTCTGAAAAAAAGGTACATAAACTTACGTAATTTAACATGGGCTCCTATTGGAAGTGCTGGACCCCCTTAATGTATTTTTTTTTTTAACCTTATAAATGCATAACTTTTTTTTTATCTCTTGCAATACTGCAGAATCATCTTCCTTAAATGAAATTAAATGTTAAGAAATATCCTACATTATTAAATTCATCCATAACGAGTAGTAAATATTTAATCTAATCGAAATCCCAATCAAAAATTTGGAATTGCAAAAAGGCTACTTTGGATTGGAAATTTTGCAAGATCAAAGTAAATGATCGCTATGGAATACAATTTGTTGTTTGTATCATTACTGCTATCAAATGTCTTTGCAAAAAAGAACCTTGTTTTATGCATTTCATCATATACTCCTGCCGACTAGAAACTAGTTCACCAATCACAGCACGTTTTAGGCCTTCCACATCCATACTGCATCCACAGCAATATCACACTCAAAGTATTTTCCATAAAGAGGACCGGCATGATGAGCTACAGTCAGAGATACATTATGTTCCACAAGAAGAAAGACCTAATTATATTTGACTGAACACACACACACACACATCGTCCTTGACAATCCAATTTTGAGCAACTGCTTATTTGTAACGTGCTTTAGTGTTTTTACATGACAAGTAAATTCATACCAACCATCATGAAAAATGCATTAGTCAATACGACATACGTCACGAAATGCATGTTTTCCCTTTTGGGGATGCAATAATACAATTCAATCCCTTTTTATAACATTCTTTTTGAGTTTGAAAGCATATTTGGCATTGTTCGACAACGCCGTAAGCAAAACAATCGAGAAAAACAAATCGTTCGACCATATGTAGCGTAAAAAATTCAAACATGTGCAAAGCAATAAGTAGTTCTAGAAAGTTGTTACAAGGAAAATCAGTCAGGAACCAATAGTTAACGAGATACATAATGCAGGACATAAGAAAGGCAAACTTCATGAATTTCGTGAAAACATAATGGTAAAGAGTTCTATAGTTTTCGTCTACTTATATTTCAGTCGCTGTAAATAAAAAACGATCAATAAGAGCTGCAGGAGATGAAATAGTCGGTGGATGATATAAATTTTGCGACAATGGGTAAAAATGAATGATCTTGGCGAAGAAGCATAAAAGTTAGCCAGATATGAGAACTTTTACAATGTAGTTTTTTCCACATGCCTCCCCCCCCCCTTTTTTCGTGTTAGAATCTTCTATACAATGTTTACTAAACCATTCGGTGGATACTCATTTCTCCACAGGCAGATAAGTTTCCAAGGCTTGCTTGTGTTCCAATAGTTTTCTTTAATATAACAAGTCTTTTTCCGAATATTTTAACTCAATGTCATGATAAAGATATACAGAGCTCTTTTTCCAAGGCACTGACAGTGCATTCCTAAAATATACTATTCAAAATAAATATTAATACATGAAATTGACTGAAACCCTAGAAGTGGAACTCGTAATTTAAACTCTATATACATAGCGTATTCTATTAGATTTTATGTATTTTATTGATATGTTTCGAAAATAAATCGATAAGTGGTACAGTTATTTTTAAGATGAATTTCTGCAAATATATTTGTAAGCTAAGGAAGCTTCAACCTTAAAAAATTAAACGATTCAAGATGTTCTATCTCATGGTGATCAAAAAAATTCAACAAAATGAAAGGAAGACATTCACTATTTCTTTCCTTGGAATCATTACCACTATAATACGGCAGGAAATAGATATGAATAATAATCTTATCAATGTATTTACTTTTTACTATTATTATTGTCAAAAAATTATAGAACCCCTCCTTTCTTTTCAACAATAAAAGAAAAACAGCCTACTTAAATGCAGAAAATTTCGAAAACACAACTATAACTGATGAAGTAGTAGGAAAAATCTTACCCCCAAATTATCGGGTAATATACTATAATAGTTTATTTCGGATTCTGTTCCACTTTCATATCACTGCATGCAATGTCATTAGGCTTATTATTTTCTTGAGGCTAAAAAGATAAAAGAAAAAGTAAGCTGTCTGTTAATTTGGGGTTAAAAAGATTATATTTTTCACGTGATTTTTCATTATTTATATTAAATTTAAGCATTAATTTCCACCTTAACAGTTTCTTGTATTTCATGTTGCAATGGTAAAAAGTTAAACAATTTTATTTTAAGATAAACCCTTTCAAAAATCTTACTCTTTTTAATACAAAGAAGAAATTATTGCTTTTATAAACCTAAATCAAACCCTTTTATCATCTCACACTGGAAACAAGTGCCAAATTTTTAATATTTTCCATTCAAATACAAACTGACCAGCAGAAATAAGAGTCTAAAATAGGATTAAAAAAAACACTACTAATTAAGAACATACTTAATGCAACACACTGTAAAAAAGGTTGAATGAATCAACAAAAACAAGTCCAAAAAAATATTCCAATAATCTTTATATAGATATATATAATTATTCTTAACTTTGTACACACCAGATTCACTCGAATAAATACATTCAAACATGATACTGCTTTAATTTTAGTATAAACAATATTGGTATATATATATTTGAAATATTTATATCCTTTAATTTGCAATTTAGATAAGTGATGAAAAATTATTAAAAAATTTTAAAATTTCATACTTTGCACCTACTAAGAAAAATATATTTACAAATTCTAGAAGTCCAAAGATAAGCACAAACAATACATATGACAATTTTTTTTAAGTTTTCTTTCAATAATGCACATTACATAAGCAACTCAAACAATATTGTACGAGTTGTTTATATTGTACATATAAACAACTCAAAGAATTCATAATCAAATAAACTATAAAATGGATGGGGATAAAACTCCCAAGAAAAAAATCTATTTAATAAAAATCAATTTTTCTAATCATTTGATCTTTTTATTAAAAATTTCAGTATTTAAAAACAATTACTTCCTAGAAATAAAAAAATCAAAGTTTATTTCAATATACGTTCAGATTTTTCTAAAAAATCTTAATATTATTATGCAGTTTACACTGTTAATTATTTAATGTAAAACAATTTACACCAATATAAAGATTGAACTGCCCTTTTGAAATTACCATAATATACAAAAAAATATTTAATTGCATCATTTGAGTTTAAATCAATGCATCCAGAAATGTCCAGATGTATTGTGAAAATTCTATTAAATTTTAATATATTATTTTAGAAATATCAGCACTATCTTTAACTTTACTACTTAATGTGGATATCAAGACAGAGAAAAACAAGAAAAAAGCAAATATTATTCCCAATGTTTTCATGACATTAATTCAAACTAAAATTTTTCTGTTTGAATAAAAAGAGTAAATGTAGTTTACAGGTACCTATTTTTTAAAATAATTCACAGTAAATTCATTATAACTGCCTATAAAAGTCTCACCCCAACCACAAGCACCTCCAATACCATTAAATATAATGATTTTTTCCTAGGGAATGCTCACTTTACATTTAGAGTAAAAACTTTAATAGCCATTTTACTAAGTTCAGAAATATGAAAAAAAGACATTTTTATAAATTTTTCTCAAAAAATGTGCTGCAGCAGGTGCTTAACCATTTTATTAAAAAACTATCCTATAAAACTTAACTCGATACTCTGTTTGTACACAATGCAATGGAGAAAATATTCTCTTCCAGAAAATGCAATACATTTTATATTTGATTGTTTACTTAATAGTATTTTAAACAAGTTAATAATGTTTTACTTCAGTTTAATTTATTTGCTTGTATATAAAAAAAACTTTTAAAGTAAACTGTTTTTAAAGACTTTTCTTCCATTATGTCTAATATAGTAAAACATATATATGAAATAGTGCTAATGTTAATTACATAAAGATTTTTGTATTTAAACAGCAAATAAAGTGTTGGAAAAATTTTAATTTTCAAAATACTTGTATTTATTATTATTATGGAACTTTTTGTTAGAGTAATACTGAGAAATAATGTCAAGATAGGAACCCTTCAGAAATAAAAGGAAAAAAATGAAAAACGCAATTCCATTTTAAATAATTACAAAATATACATCATTTGAAAATAATCGAATTGAGAAAACTTTACATTTTTACAAATGCACATACAACCATATATATATATATATATGAATATTCCAACTACTAACAGTTCAAGAATATCAAAAATTGTACATTACAGTCCAAGCAAACACAATACAAACATTAAATATAAATCCATGTAAAAAAAATATTGCTTTACAATTGTTTAAAAGAAATCAGTAAACAATTGTTACTTTGAAAATAAAAAATTAGGCAATTTTAATAATTAAGCAATTTAAATTTAGATAGCCCAAAATAAACTCTCATAATGCATAAAACATTTTCTTTTGACACAAATCAATAATATATTTGATTAAATTTTAATATTTCTTTAACCATTATCAAACCTAATTTTAAAAATCTGGAAGTACATCATATACCTCTTATTTTATGTTTTTTTCATTTTAAAAATAATTTATTTAAAGTAACACAGATAAGAGATGATTAAACTAATTTCTTACGAGTAATGAGAAAATAAAATGTTTACAGAACAAACACATTTTGAAAAATTTTCATATGGATTAAATTAGTATGTTTATACTACACACGAGATATTTAAAAATAGATATGTAAATTTTCAAAGATAAAATATTTCCCATACAAATATAAGTAAGAAACTGTTAATTTTTTTCATGTAAAATACTGTTATTTTACTTTTGGACAGAATTTACATACTATCAACACATTAACATATCAAATGGATTTTCAAAAATTAAAATATATTACAATTCACAACAAAGACTTAGAAAATGTGAAAATTATTTAAATTAATTTCAATACAGATATTTAGTAATTTCAAATCACAATAGTATATAACAAACAAAAATCACATTGAAGTAATCTAGAACTATGACTGAAGAGTTATAATCTGAGAACTAAAAATGAGAATACTTAATAAATACATCATAGCTCATAAGATTTCAAAAACCAAAATAAAAAGGAATGTTGCTTATTATAAGGAAACGTATACCAATGCATTTTCATTCTACAGATGATTGTCACATTGTGGATGACAGTATTAAAATCACTTGTTTTCACAAAACTACAAGAAAACCAACTAGACATAGATTTTATTTATAAAAATTATAAATTTTATAATTTTGTGCAAAAACTGCAAATTTTTTAAATTAGAAATGTACAAAATTGTTCAAAACTTTTAATTTTATATAAGTAATATAATTTTTATGAAATATAAAATTCTTATTAAAATGATTAATAATGCCAAGTTAAACAAATTTTAAGTATTTCTAGGCATTATTTTAAAAATACATTAAATATCCATGTACCATTTTTCTTAATTTAATGCACAGTTTTCATTTTTTTTTATAACTGCATAAACTGAAATAAAAATTTAAAATATTGTTTTAATAGTTATCAAAAATAAATAACATATCATTTAAAAAATTTTAAATCATAAGCAAAATTCACTAATTACATGAAAAATCATAGTTAACATAAGAATTGTAATTAAATAATACTTGAAATATATTTAAAATTGAAAAACCCAACAAAAAAAATCAAATTAAAATTTTAAAATGCACAGCATATGAAATAATCATTTTATATGAAAAAAAAATGTTTTTCTGCTATTAATAACTTATTATAAGTTAACAATTAGTGCATGTATTATCCCTGTAAGTATGTCTTTTTCTTCCATTAAGAATTTGACTTAAATTTTGAGTTGTAGTACATCAATAATACTTAACTTTTTACAATATCATAGCAGTTTTGCAAAATTTTATGTTAAGTAGTCATAGAGAGCATCTAAGTCAGATAATTTTAACATTATCTTTGATTTTACATTCTTAAGTTTAAAAATAATATAAATAATTGCATCATATTTATCAGTAAATAATTTTTAATTTAAGATATTACCAGAAAATCGTTACATGAATATAGTGCATTCAAAAGACGTATTCCTTTCTTTCAGATAAATTATATTTTATTACTATTGTTATTATTGGGACTCAAGAATATTAAATATATTTTGACAAAAATTCAATTCAACATTGCTATAAAGAAAAATATATTTATCATATGAAAAAATATAATCAAGCAATTATAGTACTTTTAATATAAATTTTCCCATTTTCTTTCTCCCCTTGTATTTTAACCACAAGAGATTATTTCATAGAAAAAACATTATATTACTTATAAATTTTAATTTTAAAAAATTCAATTAAAATAACCAACACATTTATCCCTTCGAAATTTATTGTATATAAAATAAATTTTCTTTGAAAACTTTATATTCCATTTTTTGATAATATAAGCTATTCCAAAATTTTGCAATGTCATTTGCATATGCTTTTTTAACTAGATCACTTTAAGAGAATGCACTCAAAATTGAATCCCTGCAGGACCTTAATATGCGAAACCATCAAATTATATATCATCAAACAAAATCTAGAGCCTTTAAATCCTTAAAAGAACAACAGTAAAATTTACCTAACAGACAATGAACCTAAAGAAAAATATTTTTCAAAAAATTAATTCAAGTTGATGTACAAAGGAAATATGAATAAAAGGAACATAACATAAAAGGTTTTTTCAAGAAAACACATGAAAGGCTTTAATAGACTAAAAAGCCTTTAAAATTTTTAAAAAATCAGTCATTTATAATGATTAGTTATCCAAAATGCTACCTCAATTTTTGACTCAAATAAAACAAAAAATAAACCAGATTTTAAAAGATTATACAAAAACTAAATTACAACATTTTTTCTAATAAATATATGTCTGTATAATATATAAATTAACAACAAAATGCAACTATCCCAATAAATTTTATCTTTCCAAAAAAGAAAAGATATATAGATCTATTCAGAAATATCTACAAAAAGTTTTTCTGGAGGTCATAATTCAGTTTGCACTCCTTCGTCTGTTTTTTGTATAACTGCTTTTTGTGCAGTTTCACTTCTATATGATGCGTTAAGTTCTAACACATCTCTTAACAACTTATTTTCTCTTTCAAGACGTGTGACTATTGCTTGTTCTTTTGAAAAGTTTTCATCATCAATCTCAACTGCCTTTTTCATCACAGCAGCCATTTCAGAGATTTTTTCAGTCCTTTGTTGTAATTCCTAAAAAAAAATGCAATTTGTTCACTTCCTTAAAAAACGGAATTTCACATTAGATTAAAGTAGAAACACAAAATTTTAATTTTATTTCAGCATGTATTCAATATGAATATATAAATTTCAAGACAAAATACTTATGTTCACTTTATAAGAAAAACATTCTTTCAGGTTCATTTCTTACCCCCCCCCCCCTTTAACAAATCAGAAAAACCAACACAATAAAAATCTAAATTTTATGATGTATAACCTTACAACACATCAAAATAAAAAATACAAACTAAGAAAAATATATTTTGGTTTCCGAAAACAAAAACCACATCTTTTAAAAATTAATAATTCAAAAAACTTTTTAACATCTTTAAATTAATCTATATGATTTTACCTTTGGCAGTCAAAAATAAAACCACATAAAATTTTTCCATTATGCTTATTGGCTACTGATCACTTAAAAGTTTTTAATTTACTCATATTACCCAACTTCATCAAAAAGAAAACTACATTCATTAAACTAATTCATTAAGGAAGCAAAATATCAATAAAAAAATAAGAATTATGTTATATATAAATATAATTATGTGAATGACATTTAGTACTCTTATAATAACTATTTTTTTATCAAAAATACAAATATTCCATTTATTAAAATATTTGCTGTTATTCAAATTATATTTTCTTTTTAATTCAATTTCTTCAATAAATGCAAGATTTTTATTCGAAAAATTAAATATTTTTGTGAAATAAAAGGACAAAAGCAGTTTTTAAAAAGAATTAAAGGCTACAAAGATTTTAAATGTGAAAGTTATCATTTATATCAATTTACTTGAGTAAAATCTTTCTGAATCCAGGCTTTTTCTTCTTTTGCAGTTTTAGCTATACGTTTTACTTGAGCTCTGTACTTATTCATTATATGCTCCAAAGTGTTCTGATGTTCTTCTAGCATAATTCTTAAGTCTCTGTTTTCCTGCTGTAGTTCTCGTATATGACGATTTTCTTGTTGAATGTTTAAAATCAAAGCTGACCGAGGTCTCTGGTGAGCCAAAGCATTCAACTTCTCTACTTCTTCATGATACTGTAAATTTCAAGTTAATATAGAAATGCATATTAGTTTTGAACAAAACAATATATAATTTTATTAAAAAAACAATTTTTTTCAATCAGCTATAAATGCTATCAAAATTGCGGTACTTGCGCATTAGCACTACCATCAAAATTGGTGCCATGCAAATTGCACCATGTCAAAACAACAAAAACATTCTAACATGTTTTACATGGAAAAAAAAAACAATCAGATTTTGGTAGAAAATGGTGCAATTCACATTACGCCAATTTGGCTGGGGTGATGCTCATATGTATATAAGTAACAAAATCGCTCACATGCATTCAAATTAAGTTAAAAAACAAAACTTAATGAAAGTTTGTCATAACTCCTTAAAATAATTTGTCCCTGTTTTTACAAAATCATAGAAATTTTCAAGTTATACTTTTTCTATAAGAAAAAAACATGTTTAAAAAAAAAAATTTCACAATTATTTTAGTTCCTTAATCTAAACTAAACTAAGTGGTGCAACTGCCCATGAGAGCCAAGGCCTACTATGCCCATTTCAGTTTTCATGACCTTGGGCATGAGCAGATGATCCAGACACGAAAGGCACAGTGTTTACTTCCCAAGCATGCTTGGCATTTATTTATTGACCCACTGAAGAGACGAAAGGCTGAATCAACCTTACCGAGAAAAGGGTTTGAACTCCAGACCCGTGGCATGGAAGCATGATATGCTACCACTCAGCCACTGAGCTTCTATTTCAGTTTCCTACAAACCCAAAATGACTACTTTGTTTTCATTCATTTAACTTTTTCAAAAAAAAGTTGCTCTTTTTTTCAACAAAGTTCTTGAGGTTAAATTTATTCATTTTCAAGAAAGAATTAATTTTTCTCAATAGAGAGATCTCCAAGCCTTTTTGAAAGTATGCCCCTAATACAGAAAAAATGATGAATTGTACCCCCATATATATGTAATGTTTCAAGTCAACACCAAGATTTTTTTTTAAAAAAAAAACTGTTTGATTCAGCGAGCAAATCAACAGACCTTACACTGAGAGAAAACGGAGCCAAGTGAAGTCAAAGTGCTTTACCACTAATGACCAGATGTGTTAAATACTTCTTAATTATTAGTTATACTTGAAAGTTAAGGACGACATATGGGGCTATAAAAATTAATGATCTGGGATTAGAAGTGTTCTGCTTAGACCTCGGAGAAATAATTGGGTGTTTAAGACTTGAAGATGTAACGTAAAATAAAAGGTAAGTGGTATATAGAGAATTTAATTTTAGATCTAATTTAAATATCCTTATATATGTGTGCGTGCTGTGTAAGGATAATTAAATTAGATCTAAAATTAAATCCCTAGCCACTTTTAACTTCTATTTTCCCATTACATCTTCCAAGTATTAAATTTATTATCCAGTTCGGGAATGAAGAACACATGGCTTTAGCAGAAGTTTACCGCTCCGACCATTAATTTTTATTACCTATTATGTCATGCTTAAATTCTCAAGTATACCTCTTCAATAAGACATATACTTCAAGACATATGGCTTTTGAGTAGCCGCGGACTCTTGATTTTTAGCACGTGTCCGTCTCTCTCTCTCTAACAAATCAGATTCCAAAGTGATTTCATGGAATAAAGACAGTTCAAAATAAAATGTCTTGATGTTCACTCGAAAAACACGACATATATATATACTATATATATATATATTGTGTATGCATATAAATAGTGCAAACAGGCAGACAAATATCAAACTATTTATTTATTTTAAATAATAAATACAAACATTTAAATTAAATTATAACTTTGTAGTCTGAATTTGAAATTAATGTGAACAGTGTGTAGTAGTTTATTTTTTTATGTTCAGTGACACCTCCCCACCACCATCAAAAATATTTGTCTTCCCAAGTGTTCATGTACATGCACTTTACAGTCAGTGCAGGATAATGAGCTCTTCAGATACAGTGACCTATTACAGAAGCTCACACTTACATGATACACAAACATGCAAAAAGAAGAAAAAAATGATAAAAAGTAATCATGAGCCAACTTTTTACTCATATCCCACCCAAGTACCAATTTGTGTATATTATTTTGGGAACCCCTGATATTATCAATGGCTTCTACACACTATTTTTAAGTAAACTACATAATAATGCATGCTTGTGTTTCATCTTTAGTAATCTAAGAAAAGAGTAACAAAACAAATTGCAAAGAATTTGTAACCAAAATAAATCAATAATTTTTTTAAATTTTAATTTGCATAAAGGTTTTTTATGGAAGCATTAAAAAAACACACAAAAAATCATAGGAAAGAAAAGAACTTTAAACTCAGTAAGTTTTATAAGTATGCTTAAGGCGATATTAATATTTATGCAATATGTGTGAACAATGTATATTATTGCATGAGTAATTTATTTATATATGTGGATACAATAAAATTATCTGCAATACTTAATTAGTAAATTACATAAATTTCTTGTAAAAAAATTCATTACATAGTCAACATTAAGCAAAAGAGAAAATTATTTTACTTTGTTTTATTTTAAATAAAAGTACATTTCTACAATAGATAAATAAACTTTATATTAAAAAATAGAACTGCATGAATAAAAATTTTAAATATATTCACATTTCATAAATTTCAATTTAAAAGTAACAGCAAAGGAATTTTAAGTGTGAAAATTTTTCAAATTTTGCACACTATTCTTCTAGACACATTGATACAACAAAAAGAGAAAGAAAGCAATAAAAGCTTCGTTTAACTTGCATCAAGCAAAATGCATGATCTAAATCCTGGCTTAATTTTAAATATAAAATTAACCAATACAAATATTCTTAAAAAGAAAGGATTTTAATTTTAATTAAAAATTTGATGCAAAAATGTAATAAAAATTTTACAGAACATTTCAAAAGAAATTTACAATAAATATAGATAAAGGCTTTTTAAAAATTCAAAAAATATATATAAACAATCATTGAAGATATGCTACTAACCAAAAAAGCTAAAAAAATTACAATGAATGAGAAACAAACCTGTTTCATTGTTTCAACATTGTTATTCAGATTCTGAGCTTGAGATATAAGAGTATCTGCAACATTATCGTGATCCCGAAGCCTAGTGACAAGACGCTTTGCATCATTTAACAATTGTTGCACTGTGATAGACATTTTACAATAGCTGAAAAATGTATCAAATTTGAACAATGAAGATATTTCATAAAAATATTACAAAACAAAATTTAGAACGAAAAACAGCATATTATAAACTTGATAGTAATACACATCTTATATACTTTTACTTTTTCATGTCAAAAACAATATCTCCTTATTTATAATCTACTAGCTGACCCGACCAGATGTAGCTGTTGCTTTGTTGTAATAAGTTGATTTAATATTATTCTAAGCTACTCAATGCAGTCAAATTAATCTTCGCTTATAATTTTGAAGAGTAGAAATAATTATGCATAAAACAACATAATATTTTTAATTTTGTATTTTATTTATTTCCTAATTGAGTATGGTATAATACATGAATCACTTGCAAAGTTGTTAAGTAACAATATATGAAAATTTAATTTTATAAATAAGGGGGAAAATGTTGATTTTTACCAATTTTTAATATTACAGTAAATTTTATACAATATTTAACATTATATTAGTCTGACATTATCCCATAAAGTTACCGTAAATCCTAAAATAAAATTTCAGGTTCTTATTCCCTACCCTGAAACACCTGATTCTGACTTTCGGCACCCCAGCAAGTACAAGTTCACCTGCTAGAAAGAATCAAAATCCAGACCCGGGACTTGAACACAAAGCCATTCCACTTTATTCCAACAATATCCGGCAAAGATATGGGAGTTTCTGAAATCTGATTTCAGATTCTCATTCCTCACTCCTAGATGCAGCAGAGACCTGCTTTTGGTGGCCTTGCACCAGCAAGTTTAGTCCCTGGCAGGGGGCATCAGGGTCGTACGGTTACAGGAATTTTTTAAATCAAATTTCAGATTTTCACTCATCACCCTGAAGTGTACCAGAAACGCACTTTTCGCACACCAAGACTTTGAGGGTAAGCCCCTGCCATGATCAGAGTAAAAGACAATCCTCCGTAATTATCCAGCAAAGTTATGAGAATTTCTTGGATCCAATATCAAATTCAGATTTCCCATATAGAAATAAACCAGGGACCATGTTTTCGCGTTCCAAGGCTTTTAAGATAAGTCCCTGCCGTTGTGTGTTTAAAATATGGTCATCCAGCATTAATGGGCAAAGTTACAGATATTTTGGGGAATCAATTCAAAATTCGGATTTCACACTTCGAAATACGCAAGGCACTCACTTTTCATGCACTTTGGTTTACAAAATTTGCTTCCATTGGACATGCACTTACGACATTTTGCGGATTTTCCCATTTCCCAGATTATTTGCATTTCCGGCAATGAAAAGATATTGGCATCATAAATTGAGATAAAAACTATCCTATATTCCAAGTTGGATGAAATGACACAAAATTATATTAAGATCGGTTTAGGAGTTCTCATCGCGGACAAATAATGTGACACAGGATTTTTACATATAAAGATATAACAATGATACATCACTTGGTTTTAAAATCTATATATATAAAGGAGAAAAGCGACTCACTCACTGACTGACTGACTAATCACGATATCTCCGGAACTATTCAACCTACAGATTTGAAATTTGGTAGACATGTTCCTCTCATGGAGCAGAGATCAGCTAAGAACGGATTTTGCGAACTTTGAATCATAAGGGGGGTTAAGGAGCATTATAAATAATTGTTTCCATTTTTAAACTACTGGACGTACAAGCTTGAAATTAGGTAAACAGATTCCTTTAATAGAGTAGAGATCCCCTACAAAATGAGTTTGGTGAAAATTGACCCCCAAGTGGCATTGCAGGGGCTTAGGGGCCAATATAGATAATAATTTCCATTTTTAAGCTATGAGACGCACTGTCTTTAAATTTGATAAATAGATTCCTTTCGTAGAATAATGATCAGTTACAAAACCGGTTTTGTGAAAACAGACCTCTAAGTGGCGTTGCAGGGGAATAAGTGGCGTAAGAGATAAATATTTTCGTTTTTAAACTATTTGACCTACCTGCTTGAAAATTGGTAGGCAGGTTTCTTTCATGGAGTAAATATCCGTTACAAAATGGGTTTGGGGAAAATTAACCCCCAAGGGGTGTTGCAGGGGGGGGTTAAGGGGAGATATAAATAATTATTCCAATTTTTAAACTATAAGATGTACAGTCTTGAAATTTGGTAAGTGGATTCCTCTTATAAAGTAGATATAAGCTACAAAATGGGTTTCGTGAAAATCAAAACCCAAGTGGCTTTGGGGGGCTTAAAGGGCGTTATAGATAATTATTTTCATTTTTAAACTACTGGTCGTATAGTCTTGAAATATGATAATCAAAAGTCTTTCATGGATTAAAGATCCATGTTTTGCGAAAATCGACCCCTAGATGGCGTTGCGGGGACTCAAGGGCCGTTATAGATAGCTTTTTTCCATTTTTAATTTATTAGACGCACAGTCTTCAAATTTGATAAGCAGATTCCTTTCATAGAGTAGGAATTTGAAGGAAATCAACTCTTGGGGGAGCAAGAGGTTACTGAGGCTGGAATTTGGTTTGCATTTTTCTTTTGTTGAATTGAAATCCGCTAAAAAGGGTTATTTTGGAAAACGACTCTCAACGGGATTACGGGGGGGGGTAGTAAAAATTTTGTTTTTTCCCTCAGTTAGATTTACACTTGAAATTTGGCTTGCATGTTCATTTTCCAGAGTAGAGATTCACCGAAAATCGGTTTTGCAGGAATCCACTTGGTTATAGGGTTATGAAAGCGCAAACATCATTCTATATTTCAATTTTAGAAAATTTTAGAAAATACAAATTAAATAAGTTCTGCCTTTTCTTTTTTTATCAAGAGACGACAAGTATATTTTTAATACAATCAAATTCTTAATGCTAGGACTTAGATATCAACAATTTATATATATATTTATAAACATAAAATACCCAGCGAAGCAGGTGGGTAACGGCTAGTAGACATATACACAAAAACTATTATTTACTAATTACATGTTATCTGAACATTTTACATAAATACTACACTATATGAACATTTACATACACTATCACACAGCTTAGTAAAAATATTTGCATTTTTTTTCCTTTATTTTTCGATAATACTTAGATAATGTTCCTAAAAGTTATTAGAACTTATATATATAGCATTTTAATCATATTTTATAATAACCAGATCAGATAATGTTAACAAACCATATAACATAAAATTTACAATAATTAATATCACTATAGAAACATTTACATATTTACTTTGCATTTTTTTAAACCTTATTATGTAAAAGAATTAATAAATTAACCACTTTTTTTCCTATTAAATTTATAATTTTCGGGCACTTGGTATTTTTATATACTCAGTAAAGTACACTGATGTTTAAAATTAAGAGAATTTCTACTTTTGGCTAAATAACTCCAGAAGTAAGGGACATATTTTGATGAAAATTAGAAGGTACAACACATTGATATAATTTTAAAAAACAGCAACAATTATGTTACATTATACAAATGTGAAAATGTGTATAAATCAACAATGTGAGAAAAATTCAAAAGAGAAGTAACAAGAACGAAAGGTTCTTTCATACTTCTTATACAGCTTTCAAAGAATGAACTACTGTTAAAAATAAAATATTTTACGAATCCCTGCGACAATCAAGGGAGGCCCACAGCCTAACTGACGCTAAGTTTGTACATTTCGCAAAAAAACCTGCTTTTACAGGGGGGGGGGGCTCCAATATTCTCTGTTACACCACTGGTTAAAACCAAATAATATTTAAAAATAACTATTGTAAAATATACTTAAAAAGTACTTACTGCTGATATTTCTTCAGTTAAAGAACAAAAAAGATATGTATTAACCTGTAAAAAACATAATATGCATGTGTTGAGTATGTATTAAAAAAATCTTACTTTGTAATTATTTATAAATTGATAACTTTTCATATTCCTCATAACTTCTATATCAAATTATTAACACTCAAAAGTGTATTATTTTCCCATTTAACAAAAAATGATTCTGTTCCCAATGAAAAGAAAGGCACTAACTAGAAAATGTTTTTCAAGGCAAATTTAATTTATTTTGACAATGTTATCCCAAAGACATTCTTAAAAGCCCATCAAAGGGTATTCTTTAAGGCTCATCACAGAAATTTAACTTAATTATTTTAGTCAGAATACTAATTTTACTACTTTTAAGTGATATATCATATTAAAATAACAACTCCACTGCATAATTTTATGTCCAGTACAATTTTACAGTTTTGAAAAACACATTAAAAAATAAAATATACCCATTATATAAAAATTACAAATTTAGAATAAAAAACAATATACAGCAGATTTTTTTAAAAATGCATGTAAAAGTTAAATTGTTATTTAAAATGTAGATGTCATTCCAAAACAATAAAAAGTTCTTGGTGAACAAACAGGTACTGAATTTAATTTTTAAAATCAAATTTGATATTTCTCATGCACCATTTACTGGTAATTAAAGCAAAAAGGAACATATAATGCACTTCTGTAAATTAATTACAAAATTCGCCAGTATTAAAAGAAGTATAAGCATTACATTAATGAATAAAATTTATAAGAGCTTCAGATAATAGGAAAACAAGAAATAACCATTAAAAATACCGAAAACAGGGTCATGTCAATGAACTTACAAAACGAAACTAAATTGAAATTTCAGATTATTTTAATACAATCATATCAGATACATTCAAAAACTAGATAGATTTTCCCAATAAATATTAATGAATACATAAAACTGAAAAATTAATTTTATGCGTCAAATATGTCACAATAATGACATTTGTAGAGTCAAAACAGAATTAGACAGAAGCTCAAAAAACTATACTTATTACGACCGATGTACCTCTAATTAAGACATAAGAATACATCAAATCATTTAAAAATGGATCAAAATCTTGTGTAAAACGAAAACTTATTACACATACCTGTGTCATAAAACATCATCAACTCTGCTTAACACATTGCACGAACCATAAATAAATAGATCAGGAAATGTACGCCTAACCTAAAAAATTATATAGCAGAAAATTACGGCTGATTTATGCTGAATTAAAACATTCAGCGAAAAAATAGAAAATTTGCTCTGATTTTTTTTCTTTGGGTTCTAAAATTTACAAAATTTCAGTGGCCAATGTTTTAATTTTTTTTCTAAAAATAATAAAACATTGTTTTCTTCTCAAAAAATGTGGGGGAGGCTGACTTTTTTTTTCACGTTATCGTTTCATTTCAGTTATTAGGTTATGAAGGGGGGAAATTAGTATTTAAAATTTTCATATTTACATGAACCTATGTTTTAATTTAAACCAGAAATTAAAATTTTCAAGGCAAACAATCTCCTCTGATCTTTCAAACGAGTTCTACTTTGTAAACAGCATTAAACCGAAACTGGCTGAAATTCCCTTCGGGCTATTCAAATTACTTGTTCTAGAGAAGCATTAATAATATAAAATGTTGCAGACTATACTACATAGAATGTCTTCATTTTTCGGAGTTTAAGATTTTCTGCCGCCAATTTCTCTTTTTCTATATTCTATTTCACCTTAACTTGTCAGCATTGGGAAATGTAGAGCACGTACCATTCCTCTCGAAAAATTTTCATATTTACATGAACATATGTTTTATTTTAAACCAGAAATCATAATTTTCAAGGCAAACAATCTCCTCTGATCTTTCAAATGAGTTCTACTTTGTAAACAGCATTAAACCGAAACTGGATGAAACTCCCTTCGGACTATTCAAATTACTTGTTCTAGAGAAGCATTAATAATACAAAATGCTGCAGACTATACTGCATGGAATGTCTTCATTTTTTGGAGTTTAAGATTTTCTGCCGCCAATTTCTCTTTTTCAATATTCTATTTCACCTTAACTTGTCAGCATTGGGAAATGTAGAGCACGTACCATTCCTCTCAAAAAATTGTTCTATCTATTTTTAGAAAATAATATATTAAAAATACTTCGAAATTTGTGTTGTTGTTACTTATGCAAACCTGATCGATGGTAACATCAGATCAAGGTTCACGAAATTCATCGCGGCTAGATTTTTACACCTATCGTTAGCCTTAGCTTTGAGCACCATACAGGTGACAGTACGCTTTTGCTCGGTTCCACTCCAATTTTGAGGGAGAACACCCTAAGGCTGGTCAGGGGCCTCCCGTCTTTCTTTCCCTTCCACCAACCTCACGAGAGGACGTGCGGCTCGATGGCTGTTTAAGAGTAGCCCACATGCTGCGAAGGGGGGAACTATACATTTACAAACAATCATACCTTCTCCGGGATTCAAACCCAGACCTTTTGGCACCGTAGTCAGCGTCACTAACCACTATACCGGATGGGTGGCTTAGAAAATTGTATAAAAAATGTCATATATTATTGAAATGGTGCTTTTATAAGTATTTTCTTCAAGGTAATAATTTGTTAAAAGCATTTTTTTTTCAATCAAAATGAATGGATACGGTCGAAACAGCAACGTGGTGGAATTCCAGTTTAGTTGAAAATGATTTTCGAGGTAGCATTTCTGGCAAGCTTGTAACGCTTCTTTGTCAATTTTATTTCAAATACTTAGCACCTTTGCTATCGTTCATATCTATAATTCTTCTTCGTTTTCATCTGACATTTTAAACATTGGTGAAAAAGGAATTTTACCAATTTGAATACTCCATCAAAGCGGGAAAAATAATACGAAAGTGAAGCCCAGAGAATTGTATTGAATGTGTGGAAGATTAGAACCCGCGATCCAAGGGTTCGTAAGCACGAAACATACCAATAGACAAAAGTTATCACTCCTGTCCAGAGGCTCTTACTGGCTTACTTAGATACCACCATAGTACTCCCACACCAGTGAGTGGGTGGATAGGCGAACGAACGAGATATTTTGTTATGGCGAGCGTGGGAGTTGTTACTATTACGTCAAGTGAGTCTGACGACTTTGCTGCGTCGAGTGAGTCCCTGTCGAAACTCAAAATGCTCGAGATGGTGCAATGTGGAGATTAGGAAACTAGAGTATCAACTCAAATATTGTATTAAGGGGGTCCGGTACATCCATAGGAACCCATGTTAAAATTACGTAATTTTATGTACCTTTTTCTCAGAAACTACTGGCTTCTCATAGCTGAAATTTCTGCGGTAGATATATGTACTATCAATAAGACTTTAATGGAGGGTTTTGTCTTTTTACTCTAAAAATTAAAATAATTATGAATTTTTTAAGAAATGTCCAATTTTTGACCCCTAAAATTTAGTTTAAAAGACGTTATCTAAAAAGGTTTGCAAGATATATCTTACCCATCCATTAAAATGTGTAAACATGTTGAAAATATACTTACTGAAAATTTGAGGACCCTACATTAATTAGTTTCTGAGAAAAAGGTACATAAAGGGAAAAACATTGCATTTTGAGAAAACAGGCTTTAAAGTTAAATTTTGTAATTTTTGACGATTTACCTTTTCTAATACTTTCCAGAAGCATATTAAACCCTTTCTTTGCCCTCTGCTTCTACAAAATTTTCTTCTAATTTTCTTTTTTTTTTCATTATTTTTAGCAATCTAGCCCTTTTTTGTATCTCAAGATGCTTTCGTTGGGCTACACGAATCCTACGTGCATCTAATTTTTTTAAAGCATGGCACACAATTAAAACTTGGTTCAATACCACAATGTTTTAAAATGATTAATTTGGCTACATGGTCCATATTTAATTGTGCAATGGCCATATTTACCCCTAATTTTAGAGTTTTTAAGTCCACAAACATAGATTTTGGAATGACTGACCATATGGTATTATTAACTGACTCATTGGGGTTTTGAGTCTTTCCATGTAGACATTTTTTAATAACTTAGGGTCAGCTAAATCTCTAAAAATTGGCTTAATTTCATTCATGAGGGAAGATTGCACATGGGTATGTTTTTATGATCATAATGCTTTTCGTTAAATTCAGATTTTGCTTTCTGAAACTTGCACCATGAATTTGTACCCAAGGGACACAATCCATGTTGAGGGCACTGATTTGTAGACAAAAGATGGAAATAAACAATCCAAGCAGAAGTTTTCATGTTGTGTAAATCATTGATATTGTTTCTAATGGCCATAACATAATAACTCTGAATTTCCGAAATTAAAATGTTGGTGAGTCGGTTGCGTCTACTTAGGCTTCTTCCATCCCTTTATTGTTTTCCTCTGTTTTTTCTTTAGAGGTCCAAAAGACGGGTACCCATACACTTTTGAATATGCCCAATGCACTCTAATTTTTCCACCTGGGTGTCATAAGAATTCAGGGCAAGTATTGATGAGAAACCTCTTGAATCTCCATCACCCAAATATTTTGTGTAACGAATGCCATAATGAGCTTCGGATCTTTCAAATATCGCCGTTACACTTTTCACTTCCATGACTCCACTTGCTCCACTATAGTTGGCAATACATGATGGTTCATGAACGGAATTAAATGCAGTTTTGAACCGACAATGTTTCGAAAACACTTCAAAGTCAATAACTATTCCAGTATCGACACTCGTAGCTGTAACAATACCATTGAGGGACTGGTACTCTCTTTTCTGTCATGAACCATCTAAGATAACAGCAATGTTACGGCTACCATCTATTCGTGTTGCTTTCTCAACAGAATTTATCATTGATTTTTCACATGTAAATTTAGAAAGTCGAACAACAATGCTGTATAAGTACGGAATTTTTCAGATGGAGATGGCAAATTCATAAGTCCGCAGAATGTTTCTGTAGCTGAACGACTTCTTCCAATAGATCCGAAAGCAAATACCAATCTGATATTTGAGTGGAGAAGTTTATTTTTATTCTTTAATTTAGTTGACGTATGGAAACCATGTTTTTTGCGTAAAAACTACAACAAAGTTCCATGTAATTGTTATATTATTCTTATGTAATCTGGCATCACTTAATTTTGTTTTCTGTATTGGCAACGCCTGGATGAGATAGTCTGTAAACAGCAATCATGTAACCTCACTTCTAAGTTAACTCTCATTGTCTTATTTATAGCACAATTTTAATAACTTAGAAATTTTCTTGTATCGCTTCGTTTTCAAATTTAATAATAGAACAACTGCTGAAACCTGAAAGATTAGATATTGATCCCTCATGTTCTAATGTGGAAACAAAATGGCGCCATTGGAAAAAAACTTTTGAAAACTTTTTAGGAGGTATAAAAATTCTTACAGAAGAAAATAAACTTCCTTTGCTGAGTAATTATGTAACCTCAAATGTTTAACAGTTCATTAATGATTGCACAGCTTATGCTCAAGCTATTGCGATACTTGATTCACTTTTTATAAAGAAACATACCGTTATATTCGCTAGACATTGCTTGTCGACGCGAAATCAACAAACAGAAGAAACTGTCAGTGAATATTTATAAATTTTAAACCAATTGAGCAAAGGCTGTGACTTTACTGATGTAAGGGCTGAGGAATACCGAAAGGAGTATATTAGAGATGCTTTAATACGAGGATTAAAATGTCCTCGCATGCACCAACGACTCCTCGAAAATATATCGATGACTCTCGATCAACCTTTTGAGAAAGCTAGAACCTTGGAATCAGCCAAAGTGCATGCAGCTTCTTATATGGGAAGTTCTTTCCCAGTTAAATCTGCAGCAATAAAACCTGGCGATTTTTCAGAAGAAACCTTAGAAACACCAGCGGCTTTCTCCTTCTCAAAATCTCAAAAATGCTTCTTTTGTGGAAATGACTTGCACTCACGAACCAATTGTCCAGCTAGAGATGTTATCTGCAGAAAATGTGGGGAAAAGGGACATTACCAGCGAGTGTGCAAATCTAGACCTAATAGAAATTCTTCAAATGTGGTGGCTTCTTCAGACTTATTGGCAGCTATTTCGGGATCTACTCACTGTCTCCAGAAATCAATTGTGAAGGCATTGGTTAATAACATTCAGCTCAGTGTATTAATTGATACAGGGAGCTCTCTTAGTTTTCTGAACGAAAAACATGTGGTGAAATGTAAATCAAAAATTGAATCATATTTTGGAAAAATATCCATGGCAAACTCTCGATGGTGACTGAAACAGTGGGTGTTTGTAGAGTTAATTTAAAAATTGAAAACTTCACTTATCAAAATGTGGAACTTTTAGTTATGAAAAATCTTTGTAGTGATGTTTTGATTGGCCATGATATTCTAAACAGACATTCATCAGTAGAAATTGGATTTGATGATAATAGACCTCCACTAACAATTTGTTCTTTGGCTGTAGCATAAGTACCTCTTGTTTCATTATTTTCTAACTTGAATGCAGACTGTGACCGAGACGTCATACGAATGAAGGCAATAATTTTATGGCATTGGAAGTTCAGAAACTTCTTCAGGAAGGAGTCATTGAGCCAAGTAACTCACCATGGAGGGCTCAAGCCTTTGTCATTAGAGGAGAAAATCATAAGCCCAGAATGGTATAGTTGACTACTCTCGAACAATTAATAAATACACGTTACTGGATGCCTACCCTTTGTCTAAAATAGAAGAGGTAATTTTGAAAATTTCAAAAAATAATGTTTTTAGCAAAATTGATCTCCAAAGTGCCTACCATCAAATTCCTATCCAGGATAGCGAGAGACATTATACAGCTTTTGAGCTTGTGGAAAGCTCTATCAGTTTTTACGTGTTCCTTTTGGGGTTACTAATGGAGTAGCTTGTTTCCAAAGAGTCATTGACAAAATTATTGAAGGATGAAGGACTCACCCTTACATATCCATTCATTGATGATGTTACTGTGTGTGGAAAAGATCAAAAAGAATATGATGACAACTTAGAGAAGTTCCCGACTGTGGCAAAGAAGTATAATTTGACTCCAAATGAAGATAAGTGTACCTACTCAAGTAATTCTGTCCATTTGCTAGGCTACATTGTTCGGGATGGTATAATTAAACCAGATCCTGAACGACTAAAACCTTTGAGGGATATGCCTGTTCCGAAAGACTCATCTGCATTGCAACGTGCTTTAGGAATGTTTGCCCATTATGCCGGTGGATCCGGGGGTTTTCTCAGAAAATAAGTCCTCTTCTAGGAAAGAAACAGTTCCCTCTTTCTAGGGATGCTGTATTGACTTTTAATTCCCTGGAAGATGATGTGGCAAATGCTGCTTTGGCAACAATTGAAGATGACATAACATTTCGAGTGGAAACTGATTCATCCGATTTCGCAATTGGAGCTACCTTGAGTCAAGCTGGACGTCCTGTTGTCTTTTCCTCAAGAACCTTAAATACATCTGAATTGAGACATTCATCTCCAGAAAAAGAAGCATATGCCATTGTGGAATCACTTCGTCATTGGAGACACTTCTTGATGGGAACGCATTTTGAAGTGTTCACTGATCAACAAGCAGTCGCATTTGTATTCAATCAGCGACATGGTAGTAAAATTAAAAATGAAAAGTTAATCCGTTGGAGACTTGAACTTGCTAGTTTTAAATTTGACATTATTTATCGTCCTGGAAAGCAAAACGTGATTGCTGATACATTATCCCGTATAACTGGAGCTCTAACTCCCAGAGTCGACTTAAGCAATCTTCACAACTCTCTTTGTCATCCTGGAGTGACACGAATGCATCATTGGGTTCGTTGCAAAAAATCTCCCTTTTTCTTTAGAGGATATAAGGAAAGTCACCAACTCCTGTCTAATATGCAGCGAACTAAAGCCAAGATTTGTTAAACCTGTTGGAACTCTTGTGAAAGCTACTTCCCCATTTGAAAGGTTGAATCTTGACTTTAAAGGGCTTTTACCTAGTGTTTCAAGAAATCATCATATTTTAACAATAGTTGATGAATTCTCTAGATTTCCGTTTGCGATCCCTTGTAGTGACATTTCTGCAAAAACTGTAATATTGCATTTGAAGAACCTTTTTTCTATTTTTGGAATGCCATCATTTATTCATTCTGACAAAGGATCATCTTTCATGTCTAACGAATTAAAATCATTTTTAACATCTCAAGGAATTGCTACAAGTCATACTACTCCCTATAATCCAGCAGGAAATTGACAGGTTGAACGTTATAATGGAATAATCTGGAAAACTATGCAACTTGCTTTAAGATCCAATAATATGAAAACTGAACATTGGGAATGTGTTACCCAAACAGCTCTGCATTCAATTCGCTCTTTATTGTGTACAGCAACAAATGCCACTCCTCATGAACGAATGTTTTCTCACCCTCGAAGATCCCATAACGGCTGTTCCATACCTACTTGGCTTACAAAGCCTGGTCCAGTTCTAGTGAAAAATCAGGTGCGTGCTAACAAATATGAGCCAATTGTCCAAAAAGTGGAATTAATTGAAGTTAACCCTGACTATGCACATGTAAAACTTGGTGATGGAAGGGAAACAACTGTTTCTAAAAGACACTTAGCTCCAAGAGGAGAAACTACCAGCTCTGAAGGCAACAAGGGTACAGAAGAAAGTGTTCAAGTTCTTCCAGATCTACAGCCAATAAACTCAGATTCAGATACCACTTTAAAAGATTCGACTGAACCGAACAAGAACACATTAGCATTGCGTACAGCTCGCCATAGGCAACCTCCTGCATACTTGAAGGACTACGTCAGAGACTGAAATATCCAGATTAAAATTAAAGGTAAATGTCATATTATTCTTATGTAATCTGGTATCACTTAATTTTGTTTTCTGTATTGGCAACGCCTGGATGAGACAGTCTGTAAACAGCAATCATGTAACCTCACTTCTAAGTTATTAAAAGCTTAATTCCGTCATTCAACTCAAATTGTCTTATTTATAGTACAGTAATACACAATTCCAACTCTTTTAGAAGCCTCTTATGATATGGAATGGTCGCAGTTTTTACAAACAGCAAAGTTCAATAAAGCTGTATTCAATAAATTTAATTCTATTAAAACATTTTTTTTTTCATTACTTCCTTCCATATCTTCATATAAACTGTTGTTTGGAATAAGTTTTCGTTTTAAAGCACTTTGAATAACAGTTTCTGTGCTGTCTGATGTGATAGCTGGAACATTTTGACCATTCATTTTTTGAACACCGACATTGAGTTTTTTAAATATTTTTTAGGTCTCCCCATAATTTTTGTCATTAATAAAATACTAATAAATAATTTAATGTAAAACGGGGATTAAACAGAAAAAAATCTGGATAAATAAATTAGAATTCACAATTAGCAGTTCAAGCAATAATAATCCCATTTAACAACAAACCAAACGAAAAAAAATAATTGTGTTGAGTAGTCTTTTCCTTACTTCAAAGAAAAATCTTTTTATTCATGTGTAAAAAAAAAGGTTATACTAATTGTAGACAAAAAAAATCGCGCTGTCATCGAAAAATTAAGCATGATGAAAGACAGGTGCTCCTCGAGGAGCACCTGTCACGCGTCAAAGAAAGTGGCTTCCTTTTAAAAAATAAATAAAAATATTTCTATTTATTGTATTTCTATATATCATATATCATTTTAAGCAGAAATGTTTAAACTTTTCAAAAGTACAAAAAAGTCAATATCGATCATTTTTCAAAAATTCATGTGCCGGACCCCTTTAATCTCGTAACGGTGTTCCAAAGTTAAGAGGTCTGTTAAGGTTATAAATTTTAATTTATCCTGCAAATTTTATCCTTTAACCAATTTTTTCAAAGAGTAATTAACTAAAGAAATTTTAATTAATACTTATTCATAATTTATTTATTAAAAAGCTTAGAAAAACAACAGTTTTAAAAATGTATAAATCATCATAAATTTATTTATTCATTTAATTTATAGGCTATTATCCCTGATCACACTCAAACGATATTTCTATGATTATGGATAGAGGTTATTATCCTTTGTTTAGACGTTATTTTCTCCAATAAATAGATATCAAAATATTTCAAGCGCTGTAAAAAATTCTGAATTTCTTTTTTTTTTATGCTGCTTTCTCTAAAAGTTCTCTGAAGTGATAATACTTCGGGAATCTATTTGGAGTATAATCCAGAGTTCATTCTTGTGACAGGTGTATTTTATGTAAGTTAACAAAAAACTGTTCCAAATAATTTATTCTATTGCAAGTTGAACAAATTGCATTATTCTGTAAAATAAATTTGTTTAGATGGCCAGGCGTTATTATCATTCTGCTAAAATTTCATGGTCTAGAATATCCTCTCTTCTGCTTATTGCCTAAATCGATATTATATCAATGGATATGTTTTCCCCAAAATTTCAAGATATTTACTACAGTGTTTTTCAAACTTTCAATATTTGCGATCCAATATTCAGTCACCATTTTCATAGCTCCTTTCCACCCCTCCATATAATAGCAATGTATGGAAAAAACTCCATATACTATATTCAATACGTCCTTAACCTCTTAAGTGCCACAGGTGTATAGTGGCCGCGGTGGCCAAGTGGTCTAGGCATCAGATCATGGCTAACGTGTCGTGAGTTCGATCCCAGTACCACTAAAGATCCGCCGTGTAGGGGAGCGATGCACGTTAAATCTGACGAGAGCTCAAACGTCCTCCCGTTGATGTGGTGTGGTAGTTAGGAGAGGGGGTGCCAGCTCAGGTGTCGTCCGCGTCACTTGACCATGGTTCAAAATTACGCGGACCGTCGCCAAAAGCCCTCATTTTGCTAATCTGCGACGTTAATATTCACTCACTCACTCACGCCACAGGTGTATATAAACATCTGCCAAAAGCGTCAATATATAGCCCCGGACGATCCCAAGCCACGATCTTTTCTGAGCACTATTATCCATAAAATTATTTCAAAGGCTTTGGAAAACACTAAAACGACCTTGACAGTGTTTCCGAAGGATTTTCTTATTTATTCATGTTCTTCCCCCCCCCCCCCAATACATCACATACGCAAGGCTGCGTGAAAAACAGTACTATTAGGGAGCGAATCACGTAACTTTCAATCCGCAGTTGAGGGATTAATTATAAACCGTACAAATTATCAAGATAACTCGTAACTTTTAAATATTATTTTGATATATGACAAGCCCACATGGAGTCACTAGTAATTATTAAACTTGTACTTAACTCATAGTATTGTTAAATTAATTATGAAATACATTGTGCCGTACTGATACCAGGGGTGGCTTTAGAGCCGGACGATCCGGACCTATGTCCGGGGCGGCAAATTTTAGGGGTGGCATTTGGACGAAATCTGAAAATTTCTATGAAAATATGTTCTTAAATATTATTATTTATACTTTTGAAACCTAGAGCATAATTATTTTATTTTACCGACCATTGATAGTCACAAATTTTATAACGACTCTATATCTTTTTTTTTTAAATTGTACTGCGTGGCGATATGATTTTGAAAGTATATGAGCACCCGACCTCGGGATACAAGTAGATATGCTTCTCTTGACAAGATTTTCACTGCCCTGATATAAAAGGGAAATGATGATTACTTTGTTTTGTTTATTGTATCACCACATTAAAGGTGCCAAATGTGCACAAAACAAAATATTTCGTTTGAATGTGGACCTTTTGTATTTACCTCTTATTAAGAGCGTTCTCTTTAAGTAACACTGAAAAAAGTTTTAAAGATAAGATAGAAGGTGAGAAATAAAAATACCGTATTTATTTGAATCTAAGCCACACTCCTAATTCTCAATACAGTAATACAGTTTTCTGAAAAATAGTGTAAAATGGTTTATTGACATACAAGATATTTAAGAAATATACAAGGGGTGATCAAATGAAAAGGTACGAAACGACATAAAAATGAAACAGTTAAATATTTGCATATTCCGCCAAGGGAGAATGTAGCGAGACATCTCGGGATGCCATTGGAGACTCTGACTGGGATCGGATCATGCGCGGGTGCCCGCATGCGCAGGAGAGAGCAAAGGCTCTTATAAAAAGTGGCGTCCAAATGATGCGAGCACAGAATTACTCGAGCACAGAAAAAGCATTAAATCCGATGTGTACTGTGAGACACTCCGACGCCTACGCAGGTCCATCGAGAACAAAAGACCGGGGCTGCTCACGGAGGGTGTGGTTCTGCTCCATGATAACGCGCGTCCACACGTCTCCAGAGTCACACAAATGGAACTGGACAAGTTCCAATGGGAGACGGTGGACCATCCGTCCTACAGTCCGGACATGTCACCCTGCGATTTCCATGTGTTTGGTCCACTGAAGAAACACCTGAAAGGAAAGCGCTTCAACTCGGACGACGTACTCAAGGACACTGTGAAGGACTGGGTCTCGTCACAGCCACAGGAATTCTGGGAACAAGGAATCCTGCGGCTTGTTCATCAGTGGGATCGTTGTGCTCAGACCTATGGTGTATATTTTGAATAAAGTCTATATTTGTACCCACCGTGTCGTTTCGTACCTTTTCATTTGATCACCCCTTGTATATATTTTTAAAAATGCAAATGCGAACTAATAAATGAATAATTTTCATTGATTTTACCAATATTAAAATTTTTTAAATACATACTGTAAGCGCTCTAGCCCCATCAGTATTATGTTCACCCCCCTCCATCGAATGAATTTTTTTGCTTTCAATACTAACTGCATCCAATTTTGAATAGCTTTAACATTGGAAAAAGTTCAGCTTAGATTCGAGTAAATTCAGCGTTTTTTTTGTAAAATTTTAAGATTTCAAAGACAAGCTTCTTGTGTTTCTCGTTAAATAAATCAAATTTAGTGCTGGCTAAAGAAGTCAATGTAACTTAGTAGATTAAAGAAACAAAAGAAAAAGAAGTGCAACTTGTGTCTAATAGGTGCTTTGATTTATAGTTAAAACAGAATAAATATGTAATAAGGGGTGGCACATGTTTCCTTTGAATTTACATAAGAAATAAAAATGCTGGCTTAGGATAACAAAACACAGTCTTTCAAACCACAATGGACTATTTTCAATAAATTTCTGTGAGTACAAGATTTTATTGCTCATTTCAAACATTTATGCAGTAATTAAACTTTTTCAATTAAGAATTTTCATATACTTGTGAAATTGAACAAAAAAACTTTGACTGAGGTAGTTATTTACGTATAATTAATTTAAAGATTAATGCAATCTGAATTTCTAATTAAGCTAATTTTTTTAGCATTAAAACACAAATACACAATGCCCGGTCTGGTGGGTTTAAATTTTTGGACATATTGTGTCAAATGCAAGGTTCTTTATTTGTAGGTACTACTGCATTTTTACCATATTAAGATACGTATTAATAAATATCTTGTATTTGCTTTTATGAAAAAGGGAACAATAAAAATAATATATTTAGTTCAATAAAGTTGCACGTGTTGTATATATATAAATTGTGTCATAAATCAATTCACGATTTAACTGAGTTAAAAAAAAAAACTTAGTTATAAATTAAATTATTTGAAATATGTGTCTATAGTTATGGTTAGGAATACATGGACTGTAAAATTTTAATTTTGAAATAAATGAATCGCTGGGTACAGAGTCCCTACCTCTTCCGAGCTTTAACCTCCAATCGTTAGGATTTTGCATGACTTTAACGTTATGACTCTTGCCCTTTGTTAATTTAAAATATTTAAAAATTGAACTATACTTTAGGTAGAATAATAAAAATAAATTTTTTTAAATAATAGAATGCATAAAGTGCTTGAAAAATAGCTTCAAAAACAGCTCAGAGCACTGAAAATGAAGTCAGATTCAGAGATCACTGTATTTTTGAAATAAATCGAAATAATATTACTGACGCAAAGTTTTTTCGTAAGAGAGCTTCCGGAAGAAGATATTGCAACACTTTCATTACTGTTCCCAGAATTTAAAAAAAAAACTGTGCTTCATTTGTCTTGTTTGTTGTAAATTTTGATTTTTTTAAAATCATCAATCACCACGATTCATTTTTCTAAATCATCATGTTAATGTTTAAGTTTTTATTATTTACGGAATATGAGAATTATCACAGACTTAAATTTTCAACCTGCACACAAGGTGGCTAGATCTAGAAGACTATGTTACATAAGAAAAACTATTACTACAAATAAGAGATATGGGCGCCATCTATTGGCATAACAACAAAACCCCCCATGTTAACATTCATTATAAAGTCATTATCTTTAACACTTTCCCTTGTTAACTAGATTTTGTCAGAACAGTCCCATTTGATAACACAATGTCAATAGTCTTGACTTCATCAAGGGTTTTGTCAAAATGTCAGAGACTTATTTCTCAGTTGACACTTGTTTCACATTTAATTTTCCCTCCAAGACTTTCTCACGCACAAAGAAATGTTTTATTTCTATGTGCTTTGTCCTTCGATGATATTCAGGGTTGTGTGACAACTTTACTGCTGCCCTGTTGTCCACTTGAAGTATGGGAATTTCCCTCAAGTTCACTATGCCCTGAATCAGTCTGCAGAGCCAAATTACTTCTTTGGCTGCCTCTGATGCTGCTATAACATCAGCTTCAGTAGTTGAAGTGGCAACAATTGCTTGCCTTAGGCTGCACCATGAGATAGCTCCTCCAGCATATATCATAACATATCCAGAGGTTGATCGACTTGTTTTGGTACATCCACCAAAATCTGAATCACTATAACAATGAAGCACACCTTTTGTCTCTGTAGCATTGGTATGTTATTCCTTATCTAACTGTGCCAGCTATGTAGCGGAATACTCTCTTTACCCTGACTATATCTTCTGCAGATTGGTTTTCAAGTGATCTCGAAAGATATCCTACACTATATGCTAGATCTGGCCTGGTACATAAGGGTACAAACAGCTTGCCTATATGGAAAATCAGAGTTTTTGGTTTCAGACTTTTGCAATCTGTAATCCTTTAACATGGGTGTAGCCACATGTTTGCATTCCTCAAAACCAAAACACTTAAGTATCTTTCTGGCATATCCTTTTTGACTGATCGTTATTGAGTTGTCTTTATGGTGCTCAACTTCAAGACCTAGAAAACAAGAAACTTCTCCTACTGAGATCTTGAATTTTGTTTTCAGCTCCTTGATGAACATTTCAGAGTCCTGTTGGTCAGTTGCAGCAATTAATCCATCATCAACATATAACACTATTAACAATTTTCTACCTTTTCTTTCCCAAATGTAAAGGCATGGATCCGCTTCACTTGCTTTAAAACCAAGATCTGTTAAAAATTGACCAAAACACTTGTTCCAACAGCGTGGTGATTGTTTTAAACCATACAGGCTGCGCTTGAGTTTACATACTCTTCCTGTACCATCTTTGAAACCTTCTGGTTGTTGCATATATATGGTTTCCTCTAGATCTCCATAAAGGAACGCTGTTGATACATCAAACTGAGTCAAGTGCATTATTTCTTCAGCTGCAATGCTTAAAACTGTCCGTATTGTTCCTAATTTAGCTACTGGACTATATGTTTCACTGTAATCAAAGCCCTGGTGTTGACTGAAACCTCACGCAACAAGTCTGGCTTTATACTTGTTGATGCTGCCATCTGGATTTGTTTTGAGTCTATAAACACACTTATAGGGTATTGCTTTAGCCCCAACTGGTAGTTCTGTTAGCTCCCGAGTATGATTTTCACTTAATGAATTCATTTCACTTTCCGTGGCTTTCTTCCAGTTTGTGCTATCCTTGGAGTTAACTGCTTCTTCATATGTTTCAGGATTATAGTCATCTAAATATGACTCTGCTTCCATAATATGATCCTCAAATCGTTTTGGTTTATGCAGAAGTGAGCGGTTCCTCAGCTGTCTATCTGATGTAGGTTCAGCATCTTCTTCTCTATCATTCTCAGAATCACTTAAGTCTTCTTAGCTTTGTGTACTTTCTACAGGATTGTCTTCAATTTTTATGAGATGCTCTTCATACTTTCCCTGTCTTATCTCGTCTTCTAATTTCAATTCTGTATGGTCAACACACTTGCCTGCTTTTTCTTGAAATATTACATCTCTAGATAAAATTACTCTGTGTTCTTTCTTTAGCCAAATTCTGTATCGTTCATCTCCATCATATCCCACAAGGTACCCTTGGATGCCCTTCTTGTCCATTTTCCTTTGATTCTGAGCTGGAACATGAGCATAGCATGGAGATCCTATTATGCGCAAGTGTTTTAACCGTGGTTTCTTTTTGAGCCAAAGCTCATATGGACTTACATTTTCTATTGATGACTTTCCTGTTCTGTTTAGTATATATATGGCAGAGTTAACTAACTCAGCCCAGATGGCTGCACGGAAACTGATGTCAGGATTTGAGTATTTGAATGTTCTGGCCATTTCAATAGTGGTTCGCATTTCTCGTTCACTGGCTCCATTTTGTTCTGGGGTGTAAGGTGCTGTCAGTCTTTGAGTGATTCCATTTGAATGTAAAATTTCCAGAACAGCTTTGTTATCAAATTCTCCACCATTATCACAGAGGAATTCTTTCACAGAATATCCCAATGTCCTTGTATGTGCAAGCATGTGCTCTAAAACATTCTTTACTTCTGACTTCTCTTTTACTAGGTAACCATAGCGAAACTTTGTAAAGCTGTCTTTGAATACAACCAGATACTTTTTCTTCTGGAATGACTCATCAAATGGTCCACAAACATCTGCTGAAATCAGTTCACCAGGCTCAGATGCTTTCTTCCTGGTGCCAAATGATGACCTGTGTGTTTTGCCATAAATACAGGGCTCACATAATTCTTTATCTAGCTTGATGTGGATGCCTAGTTCCCTTTCAAGCATGTTTCGGATGTGACGTTTATCTTGGTGGCCCCATCTTTCATGATACAACTGTAGCAAGGAGCTATCTGCTACAACAGTATGAACTTCTGTCATTCCTTTGGCCAATATTGGTTCAAAATGGGCCTTGAATAAGGAACCATTCACATTGCGAGAACCATACAGCACCACATCACCGTTGACTTTTAACTAGCACTCTGTAGGAGTCGACACAAATTCACTGTTTTGATATCTGTCTTGAGTGGCAAGTACAGAAAATAAATTTCTATTAATCTTTGGAACATACCAAACACCTTTCAGAAAAACTTCCTGGAATTTTCCATTAATAGTGGATTTTACTTTTATTGTGCCTTTCCCAAGAGCAACTGTTTCATTTCCAGCAGCTTTAATGCCACAAGAACTATTAAATTTTATGAAGTCAACAAAATATGTGTAGCAGTTTGTGACATGCCTAGTAGCTCCATTGTCAATCCAATATGTTGTAGGGCTAGTCTCTGATGTACAGACTTCCTCAGATATAGACATTAATGCTATGTTAGCTGAAATTGTGTATCACTCAATTTATTCTTTGGTCATCCATCTGAAATCCATTTTCTGCAGTCTTTTACCCAATGTCCTTTTCGCTTACAGTAATTGCAGCTATCTTCTTTTCTTGACTTGAACTTATATTTGCTCTCTTGTCTGGGTCTTTCTGGATTTTGTAGCTATTAGGGCTTCCTGGGATTTTTTGCTACTGTCTTTCACTTTGGTAAAATTTCTTTCGAACTTACACAGCTGCACTGTTAATACTTCATATGACTTTTTGTCATCTCCAGCTAACAACATCCAACTGGATTTAAAGGTTTCAAACTGATAAGGCAAAATATGTAATACTTTACAAACTAGCATCAAATCTGGCAACTTGCTGTCCTCTCTAGCCTCAAGTCTATTATTCAGTTCATTCCAAAGACTTCTTAGCTTTGCAATATCTGTTGAGACATCCTCTCCTGGAACCCAGCTGAATGCAAAAAACTCTGTACAAGTTTTAAACAACTGATCCTTTGAAGTTGCTTCAAACTGCTGCTTTAATGATTCCCACGCATCAAAGGCTGTTTCCTTGTCCATAATCTTCTGATACACAGCATCAGTGACAGTACTTGCGATCATTGATTTTGCATAACTATTTGCTTTTCTGTACAAATCGCAGCGTTCTTTATACTGTTTTCTTACAGATTCATGAGCATCAGCATCTATGGATTCTGGCCTTGTCAGCTTGCCATCTATAATCGCGATTGCTCCTTCGTGGTAATCGAGTAGGTCTCGTATCTTCCGTTTCCCCATCGGCCAATCTGTTTCTCCTGTCAAAGGCTTAATATGATGACTAAAATCCATACTTATTTCCGTTCTAGAAATTTAGATTTGCAGGTTTCTTAAATAATTTGTTTTAATATTTCTGGGCTAAGCAACAACGGTCATCTCTTCTGTTTCTTCCTCGAACTCTTCAAAAGGGCGGCGAGATTACGCTATCTTCCTGCCAAATTGCCGATCGGCAAAACTTTGCCGCGACTTGTTGCTTCCAAGAAATAAAGTTCTTTCTGCCTTTTCTATCGTAAAAGACTCATAATCTTTGATACTTCAAGCACGGTTAAAGCTTGTGCTAGTACTCATAACCTGTTTAAGTTTTTATTATTTACGGAATACGAGAATTACTACAGACTTAAATTTACAACCTGCACACAAGGTGGCTAGAGCTAGAAGACTATGTTACATAAGAAAAACTATTAATACAAATGAGAGATACAGGCGCCATCTATTGGCATAACAAAAAAACCATGATAACATTCATTATAAAGTCATTATCTTTAACAGTTAATTCAATTTAACAAATATGTGCTTACAGATATATTTTTCCCTCTCTTTTTGTATACACCAAGAGAAATTTAGTAATATTATTCCTTAATTATTTTCTTTTAAGTGATTGTGTGTTATTGCTGATTCAAGTATTAAAAAATCCTTTTTTTAAAATTCTTTCCGAATATTTAATGTTTCTGAATTAATTCAGTAACAGATGAGTTCTTTCAATTCTTCTTTTTTTAATCTAATGAGAAATAAATTTAGTAATATTATTTTATTTTTATTAATATATTTCCAAATGAGATTTAATGTGTTAATATTTAAATGTTATTAAAATATTTCAAAGTGGCATTTTTTGTGGAAGCTAAAAGACAGAATTTTCTTTGACTGAGAAATATATGTATTTATTATTATTATTTTGAATAGTGTAGTCTATTATTTGACTATTTTTACAAGGGTTAATTTTAGTGATTATATGATTATTAATTTCTAGTGTTATATTAATAAGTTTAACGGAAAGTGTGTGTTATTTTTTCTGTGGTAATTGCATAAATATAACCTTTTTTTTTTTGGATAAAAATTCCTGTAAATCCATTCTACGTTTTGAGCATGCCATGTACCGATGCATATGTGCGTTGTCGGGGGAAAAATTTAACTCAGATTTACTTTTTTTAATTTTGAAAAATATACTTTATTCGAATGTCCTACCATGTATTTATCTCAATTCTGTATATATTAAAAATAAATAAATACAGTGTTTCAATGAAAATAAAATAAGAGCTTTTTATTTCTTTGTTTTAAATTTACGATAAGATTTTGGAAAATCTCA